>JABUQX010107869.1:0-19029 GCA_015478945.1 Trachelipus rathkii
TAAATATTTGTCATTATATCTAATTGAGTAAATTAATAATCATTATATAATTAATACGAGGGTATTTTGACTGATTATACACACTAATATACATTTAACATAATTATAATAATTTTAATGCTAACTATGTATCAATCTCTTAATATCCGATCTAATTTAAATTACGTAAATTTCATTTAAAACTCATTGAGACAATCAACAGTGTAGACACTGTAGAAAACGCGTACTTGAAAGTCAGACATAACTTCCTCCGGCTACTTTGTAAGCTTGTACCTCTGCAAGACAGTTAAGCTCACAAATCATACGCTTTAATCATATTATTATTTATATTAATTTATTTACTGATTTGTGTGTTTTTAATAAATTGAGCTGTTAGTTTTATAAAAACTGCGGGAATATTGGAATCGTATTACGATTAAGTTTACAAAAAAGAATTACTTAAATTCTTTGCGGAGGCGAATTAGAAATTCAAAATGTTAGAAATAAATGTTATTATACATAATATTATCTAGATGAGTGAATTATTCTAATATTATATTAGAAACCATTATCAATTCTATCTTTTGCATTGAGAGATCCGACCTATAAATATTATATATATATATATATAATATTATATATTATATATAACTATAACTAATTATATATAAGGTAAGTGAAGAGTAGGGAAGAGAAGAGATGAGGAGTGGAGAGGTATATTTAATTATATTAAATATATATATATTATTTTTATTATATAATATATATATTATATATATTATATATCTTAGGGAGAGAGGAGGGAACGCTGATCCTTTAGTAATACGTTATGCGGAGTGGCTTCTAGATGGGTGCGCGGTGAGCTGCGAGAGGAAGGTGGTGTGAGCGCGGGAGCGGAGCCGCGAGCGGTGGGAGAGGGTGAGAGGTAGTAATATACTATATATAATATTATGAGGTGAGGGGAGGTATATATAGTAGAGAGTGAGGTGAGTGAGTGAGGTGAGATGATATATATATATATATATATATAGTTATATTATATATAGTATATATAATATATATATATATATATATATATATAATATATATAGGTGAGTAGGTAGTGAGAGTAATAATATTATATATATATATATATGATATGAGTATAGTATTAAAAGAAAAAGTTGTTAGAGAGTCCTCTTCTTAACAACTCAGACTCTATAGTTAAATAAAACAATCAATTAAAAACCACTTTAAAAAAAACTTTAATGAAATGAAAATTATTGATTAAACAATTATAGTTTACGTTTCGGAGTTGTCATCTTGAATTTTAGAGATTACGTCACCAAAGTTTAGAGCTTGTTAGATGATTCGAACGTTTATGTGAAGTTGAGTTCTGATCCATCTAATTCGCAAGTTATGTATTTTAAAGACATATCAAACCTTTAATACCAACAGAAGTTTTTTTCTCGATTTTATTCATTGTCACAATCAGAACATTTAATTATTTTTTCATTCCTTCTTTAAAAGGGTGTAAGAGGTACCAACCACCGTCCTTAAACATTGAGCAAAAGGCTGGCACATGGCACATAATCATTCCCTCCTCTACATACACACCACCAACCTAATGATACTCGAGATCTTTACAACCTCCAAACATATTTCAGATGCTGTTACTCTAATCGGGAGTCCTCTTAAGTGGGCGATTAGGTTAGATTTTAAAATTCCCAAAGTGCCCACAACCCACCGGTATCACCATCACTTCTAAAATTGATTTGAGTTAACATTCAAAATTGCAATGATCACCTTTAAACTTCTTACCTCGTGACTTCGAATGAAGTTCCAACTCATCTTTTTCATGACGTTTCAAATCTTTGTTTTTAATCTTTTGGTTCTTTCTTCTTGACGATTGAGGTTCATTTCTTAAAGGGCTTTTTACTTTGAGTCTGTCATCTTTCTCTTCATGGTCTACATCACTAATGTGAGTCTACAAAATGATAAAGAAAAATGCTTAAAATTTTTTTATTTGAGAAGTACCTTTTAATAAAAATAAAATTTACAAATTTAAAACTATACTTAAATTAATTAATTTATTCTCACCAAATAATAATAATAATAATAATAATAATAATAATAATAATAATAATAATAATAATAATAATAATAATAATAATAATAATAATAATAATAATAATAATAATAATATAATAATAATAATATAATAATAATAATAATAATAATAATAATAATAATAATAATAATAATAATAATAATAACAGTGCTGGTGCGCATTGTATTTCTTTATTGTAGAAATTAAGGTATTACAGAACAAGCAAAATTCATTTTAATACTATTAAATAGCACAAAAAATTGTAATTCCCATTCATAATTAAAAACTCTATTTACTTCCTGCACAATCACTGCTCAAAGCCCTTCTATAAATACAGCATGTAGAGAACTGCAACACTACATAAAGTATAACCAACTAGAACTGTGCCTGACAACAAACAGAATGACTGCATTTCCTCAAAAACCCCTATCACTTTACTCACTTCAGATAGAAGAGAATCAAACATTCACCAAACATTATTTCTATCAAATAGTACACTCTCACTCAATAAACAACCCACCATCCTGATGATTTCTGATGCACATATAATATTCATCCCCCACATCAACAATATACCAATATTAAATCTAGAGCCAAACACAAATTAATTACACACATTAACATTAACTCTCAATAATATATGTAGACAATACATACATAGCTATTTAAACTATGCATGACCTGTCTGGGGCCATGCAATACCTAAATAATAATACTCTGAAATTAGAAACTGTACAGAACAAAGCCTTTAGGATAGCTGGTTGCCTTCTCTTCATAACTATCTGATCTTGACATGATAAGCTGTTAATTTTACACTGAATCTCTCTCAATAGACAACCCCCTGTACCAAACATTATAACAACCACCTACAACTATAAGGAAATAAATCACACTTGCATTATACTACTCTAACGTATACAACACGCTTCCGGCCCCACCACCAGAAACCATTATTATCAAATGCATTCACACAATTAAATCACAGAATGGTTTCCGCATATCCAAATAACACCAAACTCCATGCACATCCACCAAAAACACCTCATACAGAATAAACTCTGGACCACCAAACATGAGTAATGCTGTCACATCTCTGCTCTGGCCACCACCCTACCCTTCAGGAATGAAAATTCAAAATTCATATTACTCCCTCCCCCAACTGTCCCTCTCAAACAAATAACAACACAAAGTATCTGTTAATAGACTGCTATGATTTTGTGGATATTTGACACAATATTAATAGATTCTTGTGTACCCTACAATGGTGTGTTAGCATTTCTCACTGTTGCCAGGCTTCTTGTAGAAGGGGAAGGGGGGCAAGTAAATATATATATAGTATGAATATATATATATATATATATATATATATATATATATATATATATATATATATATATATATATATATATATATATATATATATATATATATTATAAATATATATATATATATATAATAGTAGCTGTCTCATAAAAAAAAAAAAAAAACAACTCAATATGTTACAAAAAAAAACCCACTCTGTATCTCGGTAAATATGATGTCTAGAGGGAAAAAATTTGGTGTACCTATTAACCGCATCTAGTATGAGTGGAAAAAATTTTTATAATGGTTTATAGAAGAAAAAAAAATTTTTGGTAAATTTTTAAAATTTTTGGAAAAATTTTTCAAAATTTTTCAGCATTTTGAAGCCATTTTTGAGACTTTTCATTCATTCACTGCATTAAGAAATTTATAAAATAGCTTGATATTTGATTCATTCCTGTTGGTCCCATCATTGATCTCATTCCACATCAAATTTCATGAAATTTTATGCAGCCCCTCCACCCGACACCTGTAGTTGAATCAAAATAAAAACCCACTTACAACAAAAAAAAAACCACTTCCAAATTAATTGAAAATGTGCATGGTATATGCGCTATAACTCCTATCAACATGCTGTATGGTTGTTTTTTAGATTCTGTCAGTGTGGGGTCTGAAACACCCCCAAAAAATGTTGGCACTTAAATAAAACCCACTTGTAAGCAAAAAAAAAAAGCCATGTATAATTTTAATATATATATATCTATATATATTATATATATATATATATTATATTATATTATACTATATTTTGCAGCCCTTATTCAAATTGAAACCTAATATTTTAGGGAAGTGAGTTTTGTGCCAAAATGAGTTTGTTTACCAAATTTCATTAAAATCTGAGGGGGTTGGGTGCAACTTTGCAAAAATTTTGCATGATTTGTCAGAGAATGCACCATATATATATATATATATATATATATATATATATATATATATATATATATATATATATATATATATATATATATATATATATATATATATATATATATATATATATATAATATATACTATATATATATATATATATAACTATATATTATATATATGCCAGTGGCTTATGAACAAAAGAAATCTGAAGATGCATGATTTTTTCTGCTTTACTCTTTAAAATTGTCCGAGGAAAATGAAGGAAAAAAAAAGATAAAAATAAACAATTAGTAATTTGAAAAAATGTGTTAACTAAATCCTAAATGTGTTTAAAAAAAACTATTTAACACATTCAGCACATTGAAAAGAAAATTGGTAAAATGAAAAAAAATATGTATATAGCTATACCATATATACAGTAGCAGAGGTGTTATAAATTACCTTCTAATGCAGATATTTTTCAAGATGTTACATAAATGAAAGAAACTCGGAATGGAACTGGACATGATATTTGATGATTTACAAAGCTACTGATAATTTAAATGTAGTAAACTCTTTGATATCCATAGTATATATCTAAGTTTTTCAACTCTACAATGACAATGATGAAAGAGAGGCATAATTATAGACCGTGATCTGTTGAAATTTCTTGTCATGCGTTAGAGTCGCTTGGGTCAAATTTTTTGTCATGCGCTAGAGTCGCTTGGGTCAAATTTTTGGGGTTGGTACTCTCTCTCTCTCTCTCTCATTAAGGCTACTCTATTTCATTCGTTCTCTTCCACTCACTCCCCCATTTTCAACCTTCTAAGTCCTTGGACGTGGCGGCGTGAAACCTTGGGCCCAGGCAGGCAGCATCTTCATCAACCACAGTAGCAAGTTTGAAATAGATATCTTAACTAGAAAACCCTTAAAAAAACTAAAAATATACACGAGCACCGCAACACCAGTGCCAAATGCCCTAAGGACTGCTCTGATCCACTCAGTAATACCGGAAATCGATCGCAGACCATCTAAACATACTAGTCAATGCCAAACTAGGAGGGACATATTCCTTGAAAATTAAAAAATGGCTCGAGGTGTTACAGCAGCGCTCCGCACTGCACTAACACCTCAGTGCATGCTCAGATTCCCTCAAACACCTCGGGAATCAACTCAGCATACCTCAAAACATACTATTTGACACCAAGTTCAGTTCTGTAGCTTGAGAAATAAAAAAGTTGTATAGGTGCAGTAGAAAAGGGGAGTTGGGGTAACTAACTCATATAAACCATGGTAGGCAGTGATTCAATTCCATTATAAACCACGGGAATCAATTCCCTATACCTTATAACATTGGGGTAGACACCTTATATTTACAAATATAATAATATATAGCTATACAAAAAGGTTAAAAAAAATGTTTTTTTTTTATAGTACATTTTTAAAAGTTTTTTTTTAAGTTGCATTTTTTTTTTTTAGACCCCACACTGAGAGAAGGAAAAAACAACCTTACAGCATGTTGACAGGAGTTATAGCACATATACATCAGCATTTTCAATTAATTTGGAGGTGGGCTTTTTTTACATTACACATGGTTTTTTTTGAGTTGCAAGTTGGATGGTATATGTGTGTTGATGGGCTGCATAAAATTTCATGAAATTTGTTCTGGGATGAATCAATGATGGGACCAACATAATTGAATTAAATATGATACTAATTCATAGATTTCTTAATGCAGTCAAAGCTGAAAAAGTTCCAAAAAATCAGTCAAATAAGCAGAAAATTTGTGAAATTTTTAAAAATTTCCAAAAATTTTGAAAATCGAATTTGAACCATTATAACACTTTTTCACTTATACTGATGGGGTATATGGGTCCACCAATTTTTTTGGTTCTAAACATCATACCAAGATACGGAGTGGTTTTTTTTTACATAACAAAAATCAGTGTTTTTTTTTTTACATAACATGATTATATATATACTGTATAGCTATAGGTAATACTGTAGACCAGCGGTCTCCAAACTTTTTTGATCACTACCCCTAAGACGAAAATTATTCTAAGTTGTACCCCCTTTAGGCCTGTAATATATATATATATATATATATATATATATATATATATATATATATATAATATATATATATATATATATATTATATATATATATATATATATAAAACACGCGGACAAATTTAATGCATCACCCGTAAATATAATGTAAACTCTTTAATTTTTGGAAATGTAGAGCTAGGGTTTGTTTTATTTGGGTCCATATCCTAACTCTCCGGAAGTGTATAACCGTATGTAACTACGCTGTGTATGGAACTAAATAGCATAATAAAGACAACCAACCAATTACGGAAATCCCGAAAGTTCGTTCATAAGGAGAAACAAGATGGTCAAGACACCACGCACTAACGAAAACAAATCCTATACGCAAGTCGTAAGCTTGACAAGACTCCAATGGAAAACATCGGTAAGAGAAGAGGAAACGTGCATGGAGTTAACACTGTCCGGAAGCTGGCCATTCCTCCTAGACAGGTTTGGATCAGCTACTCGGGGTAAACCATCGACCGGTCAGTCCGAATTCCTTTGTCGTTCCAGGGACGAACTGGCAGCAAACCGTAGAAACGACATGGTCAGGTCGCCCGAGGGCGAACGTCCGAGAGAGATGACAGATCCTCCGTCTGGCTCTGGCAGTTCTTCGTGATCGTTTCCAAACAAGCGTACAGTACAAACACAGGCTCCGATCGAGGTCAAGACCATTGTGGCCTTTTCCTAGTTATAAAGTGAGAAAGACGACAGAAAATGAACGTAAAGTACTTATTAAAGGTCTGCCATGGCCCTCTCTTATCAGGGAGAACGGGTTGCCATTTCATTTTTCACAAGCGTAAGGGAGTTTGAACACTCACAGATGAGTCGAGGTTCACCCTACATGGACCAGATGGACGTCGGTGAATTTGGAGACGTACAGGCTGAGCACTTTTCTGCTTACAATATCTCCCAAGGATTCCTTTTGGAGGTGACTCTGTGATGGTGTGGGCAGGCATTTGTTTGGGTGCTCGCACGGCATTGCATTTCATGAGCAGAGAAATGCTAATGTTTGAAAGGTAGGCGGAAGACATCCTCCAAGAGTATATAGTGCCTTTCGCGTCCTTCATTGGCGTCCATTTTTTGCTACTCATGACAAAAACCACAACAGCACAGTGGCACCAGGTTGTCCAACGGTACCTCAACAAGGTAGGGATCAGACTCCTGGCCAATTTCCTGCGAGGAGCCGGGACATGAATCCCATTGAACATGTTTGGGATTTGTTGAGTAGGCGTGTTTCGAGCCCGTGAACATGCTCCGTCCACACTCAGGGAGCTTGCAAACGCTTTGACACATCCCGCAGGAGACCAATCTCAAAGATCATTTCATCAATGCCGAATCGCTTGGCACGAAGTTGGAAGGACCAGAGGGGGTACAACCCATTATTAGACACCTTTATAAAAATCATCATCTACCCCCAGTAAGGACTTTCGTCCTGTCAGTGGGACCCTTCGAGAAAGGTCATTGGGAAACAAGGCCTATATATATATATATATAATATATATATATATATTATAATATATATATATCTATTATTATATATATATATAGTAAATATCTACTATATATATATATATATATATATAATCACACTCACCTTGAATACAAAATCATACACTCACAAGTGATCGTGAGGCTACTTCTTTGGCGTACCCCTAAGTATCACTCTGCGTACCCCCCGGGGTACGCGTACCCACTTTGGAGACAACTGCTGTAAGAAAAAACGACCCCCACACATTTTGAGACCAAAATTTTCTAAGTTCAAAAAAAATGTTCTAAGTATGGAAAAAAGTTAAGTTGTTAGGTTTTTTTAATAAAATTGTTTTAGTATGAAATCTGGCATAATTTCAGAAGCTTGCCACTAAAGAATTTTCTTAAAAAACTTAACTTTTCTGACTTAGAAAATTTTCGGTCTCAAAAATGTGTGGGTCGCTGTCTACAGTATTACCCCATATAGTATATATATATATATATATATACTATATATATATATATATATATATATATTATAATATATATATATTATATATATTATAGGGAATTGCCGAATAATTCGGAAAGGTATGCGGTTATTCGGCCTATTGGCAAAAATGCCGAATATTCGTAATTCGGTTTTTGCCGAACCTATCGGGCGCTAATATTGGAGCTTTATAAACATACATTACGTCAACATAAGGGAAAGTTATTTTCAAATTTAAAATTGAAATTTTGAAAACTTATTCTAAAAAATAAAAAATAGCCAAATTTGTAGCCAATATGGCAAAAATCTTTGTCACTTGTCAGATCCTATAAGGGCCTTTTGGACATTTTTTCAATATTTAAAAAATAGAATTCTTTAGTGATACGGGATAAATGGAACAACATAGGTAAGCTGGTATAAGGGAGGAGTGGCTTGCTATCAATTTCATGTTTTATTCAAATGTTGCAAACTAATGCATTCACGAATTCAATATTATGTCAGAAGTCTGTTAAAGATATTTTATTAACTTGCAGAAGCATATCCTCTCATTTTCACCCTTCAGCAACGGCAGCTGCAGAGCTTAAAACTTTACAGATGAAGCTGAATGTCAAACAGCAATAAATTAATTCGAACGACGTTTCGTACATGCTGGAACAGAAACTTGTATGCTTAAAAGAATTGTTTGAACAAAAAGTTCCCCTAGCATATACGCTGCTGAATGCATTCAGAAAATTTGACTGATGTTCAGTGGCAAAATTATTCCATTTACTTGAGCATTTGGCCAACAATCAACTAAACAAGCATTAACCGTGAGTAACAGTCGCCCAAGGATCGCTTCCATTTTTTAGCAACTAAATTTTTTTAAATAGGCAATTAAAGCAAAAGTTTCAAAGTGGATATAATCTACACTCGATGAGCTTAAGAAAATCAGTAGAAAAAAGACTTTCTTAAGTTTCTATGTGATAAATCTTTGTTTGTAGCAACTTTCTTAGATCTGCGATTCAAGCTAATTTTCAACATGAATCAGATGAATTAGTAAAAAATATGGTAATTGAGGCATGGAAAGAAATGCATGAAAAATTTAGCTTCTGACTCTTCTGCTGACGATGATTCACGTAGTTGGGAGAAGGTGAAGCTGAAGGTTCCATTTTCAACTTCTTTAATGGATTGTTTTAAGAAATTTGTGGCATCAAAATCGTCATTCAGAAAAGAAAGTGAGAGTGTAAAAAGAAAGTCCCATTCTTCTCGACGATGTGATTATTGTACATAAAAGTAAAAGGCTTACATACGGAATTACATCAAGAAATATACAAAAATATATAAGTTTACCTACTTTGACCAGGAAGACATGATTCCTTCATTGGGTGGAAAAACACTGGATAGTTTTAGTGATGAATTTTGAAAAAAACTAGCATAAATACCTTCAGCTCACCCGTCATCAGCGAAAGTGGAAAGAATATTTAGAAACAGGAGGAAATATTTATGCAGCCACAAAATAGGTTATCCCCTGAAAATGAAGAACTGCTAATGTTCTGTCATTTTAACCTTAGAGCTTATTCAAATGAAGTTTATAGTTTAATATCTTTTAACTACGAAACTTTTCAATTTTCATTTAATTATTTTTAATATGTGAAGGGTTTGCTATAGGTAAGAAATAGTTATTTACTTTTTGTTTTATTACTTTTCTATATAACACTGGTAAACATGAAATTTCTTGGACGGGGTTTTGCAATTGATTATTGATGTGCTGATTCAAAAAATGTAATCGGTTTTTGCATATCCCATCGCATTTGTGAGAGATATTGTGTGTAACACAGATTTGTAAATTTTATGATTTTTACCTTTTCAAGAGGGTTCTATCCACAATTATTGAGGATATATATAATAATAACTATATATATATTATATATATATTATATATATAATATATATGTATATATATATATATATATATATATCTATATATATATATATAATATATATATTTATTTATATATTGGATATATGAAAGGGAGAGAAACAAATCGCATTGGATCTACTGTGCATAGCGTCTGGAATATCCCTCGATCAAGCTCCAACAATAGTCGGCCCTCATATTGATATCCCTGTCCTGGTAACGTCCTTCCATGATCTTTAGATCTTGAATGGAGCGTTCACCCTGCTCATCACTAAACATCGCCCAGGTTATCCGGAAATTTTCTTCGGTGAGAATTGTAAGTAGTGCACCTTTATACTCATTCTACATCATGAGAAATGAAAACTGTCTAAGCAGTTCCTGTACAATCGTTAGCTGGTTTCGGCTTTTCGCTATTCCCCAAATTCTGTGTTATATCTGAAAAAGAAATCCCACGCTCTTGCTCTAACACAGGCATTGTTGTAGCAAAGGCAGCATCACGGAGAAGGGCCGTATTTGTGGCCACAAATATCCCAGCTTTTTTTCTCGTCACTCAGACCAGGAAACGTTGAGCATATATGGCGGAAGCATTCACCATCATTGTCCAGGGCTTCACAAATTGTTTCATCCAACCAAGTTTTATGTGTAGGGGAGGTAAGATGATGTTTTCTCTCTGTAGCAAAGTTGGTTCACGTACGATGTTTGTCACTGGCGTCAGGTTTCACTCGTGGTCCATTCTCTACTTGGTCCAGTGAATCCTTTCGGCCGGCTTTGTTCCCTAATAGCACAGGAAAGCAGGTATATTTGGTGAAACCTGCTGCTGACTGAGCAAAATGTTTAACCATTTTGAGGTCGCGCATATTTACCATCCATGTCCAGATATTGTAGCCTCTCCAAAACTGTCTTGATTTTTTGCTACCCTCTCGTCATCCTACCGAGTAACCCTACTGGAACTGAAAGCATACCTTTGCCGTTGTTGGTAACAAAACACACTTTAATTGCTCTTGGGAAGTGTCAATAAACAGTGCGCCACTCACCCTGCTGCGTATGCTGGGAGTCCCATAGCGAGGAGTAGGCCTGCAACTTCATGCAATACACAAGGTACCATCTGACTGGAAAGCCTCGTGCGCTCTGCTTCTCTACGATAAAATGTTACTCTTGTGCCCTGGTCCAGTAGTCATTTTTCATGAAACCTCGAAGCCAACAGCTCAGGACAACTTAGGCAAATACAACTCTCATACCAGATCGTTCAGTTCACCCTGGTGAACAATGACGGACCATCCGACTGTATTCCAGATGGATGATAGACATCATCCAGGTCATTGGCATCCATACATGTAGGATGTACAAGTTACCACATGCTTCCCGATTATCGACCGGCAGTAAACTTGCTACTACTGTAAATAATATGCGGAAGGTAACGTCTATAAAGCCTACGTAGTGCGCACATGAATTTTGGTCATCCTAGGGAATATGCAAAAATAGGGATCCCTGATTGCACGAAAACGGGATGTGAATACAGCAAATCCAAGAAATATATATGGAATCGGCACCTCCGAATTACTATATATCTGCTACAAAGTCCATCCAAGAAAAATTTCACCTTTTTTTGTTGACCAGTGTAAGTTTTTCTTTATTTTTCCCTAAATGGGTGACCGAACTTTGAAATAACTATTCGGCCGAATATTCGGTATTCGGCCGAATACTTTTAGCCGAATAATTCGGTAATTCGGGCTTTTTCAACTATCTCGGCACATCCCTACTATTATATATATATATATATATATTATATAATATATATATATATATATAATATATATATATATATATATATATATAAATATATATATATATATATATATATATATAGAGAGAGAGAGAGAGAGAAAAAGAGAAGAGAGAGAGAGAGAGAGAGAGAGAGAGAGAGAGAGAGAGAGAGAGAGAGAGAGAGAGAGAGAGAGAGAGAGAGAGAGAGAGAGAGAGAGAAGAGAGAGAGAAAGGAGAGGAAAGAAAGAGAGAGAGAAGCGAGAGAGAGAGAGAGGGAGAGAGAGAGAAGAGAGAGAGACCCTAAAATTTTCCAAGCGACTATAACCGCGAACCTAAGGACAAGAGAAATTTCAACTGATCCATTTCATTCTATAATTATGCCTGAAAGAGAATAATGCGCAATTGCTTTCAAAATTGACTAAAGTTGAACAGTAGTAGACATAAAAAAAATATTTTATAAAATATTTTATAAAATAGTTGGTTTGCACATATACACAGTGACAGTAATCTTCTTTAATTAATTGTCGAAGATAAATGAGGAAAAATATTCCACAACTAACTCAATATCAGAAATGAACATAGCAAAAAATAAAAATATAGATCTGGGGAAATTCTTTAGTTTTTGTGTTATAGCTTACACCATAAAGTGCGATAGAATTGAGTTCCGTTCGGTTAAGTATAAGAAAAGCCTATTTGATTATTCCAAACTTTGAGAGGCTGTAACTTTTTTCATAGACATGTTTTTGTTTTTGTTTTTTATTCATTATTATATTATTATTATTATTATTATTATTATTATTATTATTATTATTATTATTATTATTATTTTATTATTTAACAAAACCTAACCAAAATTAAAACATTAGATATGGCAGGTTGTTTAAATCATCAAGCATGAGTAGGAAAAATTCATAAAAATATCAGAAAAAAAAATTAATTTTTCATCATATTGCACCCAATGAACAAATTACTGAAAACCATTAAGAAATTGGTAAGTGCGTTTTTATAAAATCACTTTTCAAAAATAATAATAATGTTAAAAAAAACAAAAAATACTGACATCTTTAAGAAAAAAAGTTACGCCTCTCAAAGTTGTTAAACTCACTGTGCTCTCATAGACTTAGTCCATTTTCGAGTCCATATACCATGTTAAGGGTTCTCATTTCATACCTTCTAGTTCAGGGTTATATGTTTAGTATAGGAGGATCTGGGATTTTGTCACTGGGGATGCGCTGTAACACAAGAGAAATCTATGTTTATTACAAATCTTATACTGAGTCCTGACTAGGATGCCTAACAAACCACAAGGCTACTAATTTTTTTATAAGCCTAATGGTAAATTTGGTTTTTAAACCATTAAGTACATCTTAACTAGTTACGTTATCGAGATGTTTGATTGTGTTTCATTGAATATCACAGTTTCAGGTTATGTGATATTTGGTAATGTCAGCGCAGAGAGGGTCTTTACAACAGTGTCCCCGAACATTATTTATAAAAATCACAGGGATATAACTCTAAAAAAATAGATAATGAAGAATAAATAAAAGAAAATGTAGTGGTCTCTTTAGGAAAAAGTTCAGGCTACATCAAGTTAGTTCAACTCTAAATATCGGCCTTTGTTCCATGGATACGTTCATTTTAGATACCATCCAGCGTTAGGTCTCACTGTTTCAGGCTCTAGTTTCCTAAGGCTATATGAGTTTTATTAGGTAAATAAAAAAACAAGTGATAGTTGGAGTGTATGGACCAGGAGAAATCTATGTATATTAACAAGGATCAAACCTGAACTAGGATGCCCCTATAAATGACCGACGCTCACACAGCCTACTTAATTTTTTTTAATAAGCTATGTGGAAATTTTTACTAAAACTTAAGACACTTATTTGTTTCTCTTTATTCATTATTAATCTTGGTAATAGTAGCAACAGGAGGGCTTCAAACGCCTCGATTTTTTGATAATCACAGGATGAATACTCTAAATAAAATATATGAGAGAATAAAAAAAAAACAAATCGTAGTGGTTCTTTAGAGAAAAAAAGTTACCTCTCGCCGCCCACGCTCTCAATGTTGTTTAAAACTCCTCCCAATACTTTTCTTTTTTGATCCACAGGTTAGGTCTCATTTCAGGCCCTCTAGTTCAGGTTAATATAATTTGTGTATTTGAAAGTGAATTTTGTAAACAAATTAGTGTTGTGGTTTTCTAATTACACTACTGCTGTGTATATAACTACAGCCATTAACAATTGGTTATATTAATTTTGTGATAATTTAAATTTGATAGCCTAACCTTAGGCTAACATAGGAGAGTTTTACTGTTTTCTGTGTCTGGGTTTATTTGGATTCTTTAATAGACTTTTCTGTATTTAAATACAGTCTTTATTATTTGTTACTTCTTTAATTAAGTGATAATTTAAATTAAATATAGGTTTTCCAGTCACAGACTACAGTTAAGCCTACCTTATAACTTTTATATATCCCTGGCCTAGGCTAAGCTAAATAAATTGTTTTATAATTTTTTAACAACCTGAATTTATAAAGAGAGTAGTTTATTTTCTTTTTAGAGCTTTAGTGATATTTAAAGCCTGTATGTAATGGTAATTGATAATAGGACAAGTTGTAAGCTAATAATACATTTAAAGTAAGTATGCTCTGTGTGGATATCTGTGGGAACTGTAAGAGGGTGAATAGTGTGAATAGAGTGCCTGCTTTGTGATTTGATGCAGAGAATGTGTGTTAGGAGAGATTGCAAGACTGAGTGAAAAATGTGATGGTTGAAAAGGAAGAAGTGATTTGAGTTGAGAAGAAGGGAATGTTAGGGAAAACAAGTTAGTAGGGGATTGCATTCGAGACAAGGAGGGAGCCGGGATATAGGGGTTAGAACAGGAATAGTGATCACCTAGGCAGGAAAGAGGAGAGGGAAAGGAGTAAAGTAGGGTATAATAAGGTCTGCAGGATGAATATAGAGTTGTAGAAACTAGAAATACATGATTTAAGATCAGGATTTTCGAAAGTTCAGTCCAGCCTTTGACCTGCAAGAAACGTTGACTGTTCTTCCAGATGGGGAGGGTCAGAGAAGTGCCACCATGGTAACTGTTGGACTTTTTTCTGAGGGAGACGATAAATTGCTAATTGCAGCCTCTATGAATTCGATACCTAGATAGGACTTTTTCAACTAAGACTACAAAAGAAACGATTGAGAGTATGTTATCCCAGGTGGCCAGAGTGAGCTGATATCGTGGTATAGGATAGATAGAGAGCATTCGATTCTATCAAATGTTTGATTCAGAGGTGATGTGCATGTGGGTACAAATGATGATAGGGCTTAGAAGGTCAGAACGAATTATAGGCAGATCTATAGGGATTGATTCAAGAAGATGAGCTAGTGGAGAAGGTGCATGAATTTCTGGGATTTTACCTTAGGTTTTAGGTGCAGGTCAGGAAATGGGGGGAGTAGGGCTTTAGGTGCAAATGAAATGGTTAGGAAATTATGTTTTTCAGAAAAATATGGTTTTTGGATTTGTTTTTGGGTCTCGTAGAGCTGATTTGGCAGCAGATGGAGTTCACTTGAGTCGTTAAGGTGTTGAGCTTTTCAGTAACCAGTTTTGGGAGACTTGTTTACATAAAAAAACTTAGGTAAAGTTGGGGGTGGGTGGGCCTATCTGGATACAAATAATAGCAATGGTAAATATAATAGTGGGAAGGATAAATAAAACTAATGTTGTTTCAGGTTTTTAAATAAATGATGATAGCGATAAAAATAACAGCATTTCGAGTATCAAGTGTTTTTTTACACAAATGCTCATAGCCTTAATAAAGGGGGGATGAGCGATTAGTTATAGACCATAAATGAGAACCTATGACATTATTTTGCATAACTGAGGCCATGGGTTACATGAAGAATTATATGGCAGACTCCTTTCAGGATTAATGAAATAGAGGATATTCACTATTAATTTATAACAGCGTAGGGAAGAAGGGTGGGGTGGTGTGGCGCTTTTAATGTTTAAAGCAATATTCAATCTGTATTTAATGAATGACTTTAAAATTAATCATGATATTGAAATCAGTGTGGGTAAGATATCCTTATATAGCAATAATCATATAGAATAGGGGCCATTTTTTATAGAACTCTGGCCATGGCTAGAGTCAAGAAATAGACGTGAAAATTGTGAAAGAAATTGCGACGGCATGCCAAAGTAATGAAAAAGGTATAGTCCATAATGGGTGATTTTAATTTTTCCTGCCATTCATTAGGATTCCTTGCCTCTAATCTGGAACCCGCTAGTACGTTCTGCATTCATAAATTGTATACTAGATAACTTTTTTGACCCAGATGGTCCAAGAAACCACAAGATACGATGCACTATTATTTAGATCTTTAATATTAAACTATGGATGAAAGTATGGTGGATGGAAGTTAGAGTTGAGGAGAATTTAGGACTTAGTGACCATATCATTTGAGATTTAATATGAAATGTGACTATCGTTGGTCCCAATTGCAGTTAATAAGGAAAGATCATAGATTTCCGAATGGCGATGTTTACCCAATTTCGAGACATGCTTAGTATAACTGACTGGGATACAGAGTTTAAAGACCAAAAATGTTTTATCATGTGGGAACAATTTTAAACCAATATTTTAATGATAATTCAGATCAGTATGTTTTATAAGATAACCCAGTAGGGTGGCGAAAGAGAAAACCTGTTTGGTGGATATGGAGAGATAAGAGAGAAAATTAATGAAAAGCGCAGATGTTTTAAAGTATTCAAGGGTAGGTATTAGGGAAGATGATTTAGAAATTATAGGAAAAAAATCGCCTACGTCTATGATTTCGAGCACAATAAACAAAAAGAGAGGCCGAAATTAATTTTTAGAAGGGAATAAGTAATAAGAACCTGAAGAAGTTTTTTAGCTTGTATAAATTTAAAAGTCGAATCCGGAACAATTGGTCCAATTAAAATTGATGAAAATTTTAGTGTTCAGATAGGAGTTGGTCAACATTTTCAATGCTCATTTTGCTTCAGTGGTTTTTACAGAGGGAGATTAGATAATAGTTCAGAAGACTAACTAGTTTTTGTAAATGCATGTAACAAATAGCTTACAGAATTTGGAATTTGTTATAGTAAAAGTATTAAACGTTTATTAGATCATATTGATCCAAGTAAACGCTGCAACAGGCCCCTGTGGTATATATGGTAGAATCTGAAAGAGGGGGTAGTTTAAGGCATTGCAAAGGACTGTAATTTGATTTTTAGCGATCTATAACATTTGGTGAGGTACCAGATGACTGGAAAACAGCATATGTTGTGCATATTTATAAGAAAGGTAGTAAGGAAGATTTGGGAAATTATAGGCCAGTCAGCTTAACATCTCTGGTTGTAAAGGTTCTGGAAAAGTTACTGAAAGGTCATATAGAGATATATTTAGAAGATAACAAGGTATTGTATGACTTCCAGCATGGTTTCAGAAAGGGTAGGTCATGTCAGACAAACCTTTTAGAATTTTATGGAATTCATTACTGACTGCATTGACCGAGGAGATCCAGTTGATATTGTATTTTTAGACTTTAGTAAAGCTTTTGATAAAGGTTCCCCACATAAGGCTGATGAAAAATTATTGCAATGTGGTATAAGGTGGAGTGGTACAATGGTTGGATTAAAGGTGTTTGCAAATAGAAAACAGTGTGTACAACAAAATGGGAAAAAAAATCATCATGGGAAATAGTGAAGAGTGGTTTTTCCCCACAAGGGTTCAGTGCTGGCGCCACTATTGTTCCCTCATATAATATAAATGATTTTAGACAGGGACTTAAAAATGCAAGGTTTCTAAGTTTGCAGATGATACTAAAATGGGCCACTCAGTTAGGAAATGTGAAGGATGTATAAAGATTCAAATGATCTTGATAAACTTCTTGGGTGGGGCAGATAAGTGGAAATGAATTTTAAATAGTAAAAAGTGTAAGGTTTCTTCAACCTTAGGTTACTCAAATAAAAGTTTAAACTACGATATGATGGGGAGTGGCTTGAGTCTGTGGACCAAGAAAAGATTTAGGTGTGATTATAAGCAGTAATTTGAAAGTAGCTAATCAAAGTTTGGAAGCTAGAAATAAAGCTTAATAAGATGCTGGGCATAATAAATCGCCATGTTGTTTACAAGAGCAAGGAAGTAATAAGTAAAACTGTATAATAGCTATGTTAAGGCGCAGTAATAGAGTATTGTGCACAAGTTTTGGGTCCCTTATTTGAAGAGAAGATTAGATATGCTCGAGAGAGTAGCAACGTAGAGCAAACAAGGAATGAATTTTCTTGGGTTTGGGAGGTAAGAGCTAATGAGGAGAGGCTGCAGGAGTTATAAAAATGTTTTCTGTAGAAAGGCGAATTCTCAGAGGGGAATGATCAAGTCTACAAAATATTTACATCTATTGATACTACAGAGACCAATAAATTTTTCATAGTAGAACATGGACGGGTGACCAGGGGGCATAATCAGAAAATTAAGAAGAAGCATGCCATCTTGATATATAAGAAAGCTGCATTCAGTAATAGGGTTGTTAAATTTTTGGAATAGTCTGCCAGAGGAGGTTGTTTTGAGTGTGACTCGATTGCAACATGTAAGAAAGGGTTAGATTCGTTTATGGATGGTTTGGGTAATCATATAATATATATTGACGAAGCCAAATGGCGGGTTTTTAGTTAGTAGCAGTTATTGTTAAGATGGAAATGGTGTGACCAATATTAGTTATTAATGGCAAGTGGATGGTTTGGGTTATATATTTATATTCAATTAAGTTTTGACTAAGCCCAAATTGGGTGGATTTGTAGTTACAGAGCAAACTTTGCTCACCGCCCTAGGGTATTGCTCTTGATGGAGATATTTGCATGAGCACATGTTTGGGTAGTGGGTTGAATGGGACAGTCTCGATAGGCCCATTTGGCTTTTTACTGTCTCTATATTTGCCTAAGTGTCCTAAAAAAAGGTTTATGATATGGTTTTGTTAAGGTATAAGATACACATGAGAAAAATCTTATCATAACTT
>JABUQX010107870.1:0-2500 GCA_015478945.1 Trachelipus rathkii
GATCTCCCCTCTGGCATTCGCAACGCACCGCTAGCCCAGCCCTCCAGCCTACACGACACACCCATAAATACCATTCTTTTCAAAATCTATCCTTTAAGCTATTTTCATTCTCTGCAACATGACAGGGACGAAGTTATATAAGTTGCAAAAATGCATTTGTATTGCTCACTTAAAAGGGCTAAACGAAATCATTTGTTTGCCTAAGTTAATATTAAATTTAGCAAGTACTCTTGTTAAGTACGTAATAATATTTTTGTTTGTAAATAAATAAATTAGAAATTTTGTTTGATATTTAATTTCAGTATGTTATTACTATATATATTACTATATATATACTATATTATTATATATATATATAATATATATTATATATAATATAATATATAGTATAAATTATATATACTATATATATATATATTATATATATATATATATATATATATTATTATATTATATATAATATATTATATAATATATATATGTTTATATATAAAGGCAATTGAGGCGTGTTAGGTGTGAGAAGATAAAATGAGGAATGAACGTTTTAGAGGGTTGTGTGGTGTGAAGAAAGAGTAAATGAAAGAATAAATGAAAGTACGTTGAAGGGGAGCGTTTGGTCATGTGGAAAGGATGGGATGATAGTCGGTTGTAAGCGGATATATAGTGGTGAGTGTGCTGTGTGAAATCGAGCCGACTGGGAGACGCAAAGGAGGTGATTGAGTAGTAAAGGATATGTCTGGAGGAGGAAATGTAAGTTTGGCATGAGGGCGAGAAGAAAAAGGTTCATAATTGGAGTGAATGGCGAGGTTTGTGAGGAGATATGGTTGTGGTCCTTATTGCTAAAGGATGAAACCTATCAATGGCGAGATGCTAGTGAGGGGCTGCGTCGGTCGGCGGTCTGTCAAGCTCTAGGTGAAGTTTTCCTAACTGGGACGCGGTTTTTCCCTCCGCTAAAATGGCTGATAAAGGGAATAAGGCGGTTTAAGGCCCCTGGGGGCTTTCTTTTCGACTTGGGTTATATTCTTCTATATTTCTGTTTCGCGGTGCTATGAGACGCACGCTGCGCGGCGCAAATCCAATGGGAGAGAAGGTGGGTGATGGATATATATACTATATATATATATATTATATATATATATATATATATATATATTATATATATATTAATATTATATATTTACTATATATATATAATATATATATATTTATATATATAAGTATTATTATATATATATATAAATAGTATATTTTAATATATATATATGATTATATATATGATAATATATATATACTATATAAATAATATAATTATTATTATATATATATTATATCATATATATATATTATCTATATTATATATATATATATATATTATATATATATATATATATATATATATATAATATATATATATATATATAATAATATATATTATATGATATATATAATACTATATATATATATATATATAGATATAATATATATATATAGTTATATGTATATATATATAATATATATATAGTATTATATAATATATATATATATATATATATAGTATATAATATATATATATATAATATATATATATATATATATATATGTATTATATATATATATATATTATATATAATATAATATATATATATATATATATATAATATATAGTATATATATATATACTATCCTATATACTATATATATATATATATATATATATATAAGTATATATATATATATAGGTGGGTCGTTATGGCCAGCGCGATAAATTATCGCGATAATTTATCGCGATAACGTTTCGGGTTATCTGTTATCGGCGATATAAGGCTTTTAGCCGATAATCGGTATCCGGCGATAATTTTTGTTCCAACACTACGCGATAACTATATGGCGATAATTTATTCGCGATATACGGTTCTACGGTTATCTGCGCTATCGGCGATATAAATTTTTATGCAATAATGATATGGCGCGAATAGCCTTTTGTTATATATATATATATTATATATATATATATATATATAATATTATATATATATATATATATATATATATATATATATATATATATATATATATATATTATATATATATATATATATATAATATATAATATATAATATATATATAATATATTATGGGTTGCTGTTGGCGTATTCTCGCAAGCTGAAAAGGCAATCTCCTTCGGCCTCCTATTTTTCCCTCTACTCACGCCTGGACGCCTTCTGGCTTATTCTACATCGCTCCTCGCTTCTCGCTCTCAGGTGTCCTATGCATTTTGCCTGTGATTACATTGATCGGGTGGCCTGGGCTCCTGAAAATCTAACCCAACGTTAGGAAGGCGGTGCCGACGGCATTCTCCCCGAGTTTGAGGAGTGTGCTTTCGTGGCTATCGCCAGCCCGCGCTGCGTTCACTATATTGCTCTATGTGCTCAATCTAACACTTTCGCCTGCAGTGTTCGAAGCACGCTACATGTCCAACTATTCGAAAAAAAGAAGGCGG
>JABUQX010107870.1:7500-12450 GCA_015478945.1 Trachelipus rathkii
TTTGAGAAATGATGAGAGACGGATTAGGGGACATAGACTCAGGCCACTTACGTGAGTTTAGCGAACTCATAGGGAGGGTATAGTCAGAGTGTCTTGGCAGGGAATGCTCTTGGAGCTTTGTGTTGGACGAACCAACTTAGTTTCATTGTTAGCTGATTCAAAACAAGTACTCGGAGTTGGGTTGTTGATGGCATATTAAACTGGAGATTGGATCAAGGCTGTTTTTGGACTATTTTAAAAGTCGGTAGTATAGGCAGTGCAGGTGGGCAGGTTGCAGTAACTGCTTGTGTTTCGCTAGAATTTGGAGGAAGAGTTCTACTGGAGTGGAGTTGTATCGGTAGATTAACACGCGAAGGCAGGAGGCTGCTGCAATTTTAGCATAAGATTGCCTTTGTCTAGTGGGATATTTGTCTTTGAGCTGGTATATGGCATCTCTCCTGCTCAATTTTTGTATCGTGAATAACTCCAAAACCTCCTGTTCAAACAGGTAAGACGGGCATTTTAAGGAAGAAGCACTGTGGGGTCCTCCACAGCTTTTACAGTATGGTGCGTTTTCACAGAGAATGTGGAATTCTTTTCCGCAGACTGGGCATATGTCATGCGGTCGCCCTAACAGTATTTTCGGGATAACCAAAGCGGGGCGCTGAATTTAAAGCAACGCCTGGGGTCTGGGAATAAACGTACGAACACTGTAGCTTGTAAACCCTATTTTCACCTTTGAGGTCAAAGTAAGCCAGGATTTGAGGTATCAGACTGGTCCCGAGAGGGGGAAATCTATAAAGTTTGGCGACGGGAAAATCTTTTTGCTGGGATTTTTAAGTAGAGCACCAATATCTTCGTTTTGCTGTTCTAAAGGATAAATAGTGCTTTGATGTGTTTCTTATTTTGCATGCAGGAAATGAAATAAGAGGGCATGTTTCTGAGAGACAAAAGGATGACAACGATGAACTTTGATTCCGGGTAGTAGGGCTTGGGCGAGAAGGGACCCCATTCTCCATTATTGTGACTGGGAGTAGGTTGCTCACTCCAAAAGCGGCTTTTTCGAGTGCAATCGCTAAAATATATTGGCTCTTGCTGCAAGTAAAGAGGCTTTGAGGTAGTGGATCTGCAATAAGTAATATATCAAAGAATTGATGTCAGCTGCATTCTCGGAGGGGGAGCAGCGGTGCAGCATATGGAGTAAGCAAATGATAACGTCTATGAACGGATGTCACCTTTAGGGGCGCGATTGCCTCAACTGTTTGGCCGCTTGTGTGTCACGGCATAGCCAGGCGACGAATCGCTGAGGTTAGCCAGAAGGACTTTCCACCGGTGTAGTAGAAGGAGTAAAGCGGAAACACCTGTCTTGTACTAATTTTAAAATATAGCTGACAGCATTTAAATATTATACTATATTATATATATTATATATATAATATATATGATATGATATATATATATATATTATTAATATACTATATATATACATATATATATATATATATATATATATATGGCGGGGCATCTCTCTGTGGGGTGCAAAAATTCCCCATGCCATGTGCTCTGCGTGCTGTAAGAGGAGACTAAAGGGACAGAGGGATGAAGTAGAGCTCTCGTAGGGTACATCCCATGACACTTTAGTGCCAAATGGTTAGCCCTTCCTGTGCTCATACCCACTTTCTCTTTTTACGCGGGAGTAGACTCTCCGTATCATGTACAGCTAGACCATAAAACACTACTATTACTTTTACAGTCAATACCTTTTTGCATATATCCCTATGGGTGGGGGAGAAAAAATTCCCACAGCATATGTTCTGCGTGTCGTAGGAGGCGGCTAAATGGACAGTGGTAGTTGGGTTAGCTACCTATTACCACTTATCTACATGCTAGGTATGCTAATGTATGCTTTTGGACCTAGTCGTGAAAGCCGTAAGCGACCATCTTTCGGCGAAATTGGATGAATCGTATGGGTACATAGAATGTTAGAGGAGTAAATGCCGGGGAGAAGAGGAGTGAGCTGATGGATGTATTTAGAAAGGGCAAATTTGATTTGCTTGCTATGACTGCAACAAAGATGAAAGGTAGTGGTGAAGACGAGTGGTGTGGGGTGAAATGCATGCGTGCAGTAGTGGAGAGGATTGAGAGGGGAGAGAAGGAGTTGCGATTCTGATGAGCAATTTGTGGCACAGAGCTTTGGTGGATTTTGTTTGCGTAAGCACTACAATACTAATAGTTAAATTTAAGTTTGATAAGGTCAGGGTATGTGTGGTTGTAATATATGGTCCATCTGAGGGTGAAGTTGTGGAGAGTGTGATTTTCTGGGATATTCTGAATGACTTTTGGACGGGGTGACTAGGGACTTTAGATTGAATGTGTTTGGCTACTTGAATGGTTGGTTAGGTGATCGAAAAAGCGAAAGTATAACAGGTGGCTTTGGGGTTGTAGGAGAAAATGAGAATGGTATTAAGGTGATTGGTTTCTGTGAGGAGAGAGGTATGCGTGTAAGTAATATATTCTTCGAGCACAAGAGAAATCATATGTATGCGAGAGTTTTCATAGGTAAAGATGGCATCGAAGTGAAGAGTATGATTGATTTTGTGTTGGTGAAAAAGGAGATATGCTGAGTATGTGATGAACGTCAAATGTGGTGGTTGGGGATGGGGATGGAATATCAGATCATTATGTTGTTTTATGGTAAGCTGATGATTTGGTTTTGTGTGGCGAATCCGAAGAAATTTTAAGAGGATTGATAGAGGGATTTGGTAGGGTATGTAAAGGGAAGGGTTTGAAAGCAAATGTAGATAAGAGTAAGGTGATAGTAGTGAGTAAGGAGAGTAAGCCTTGGGAAATCATGTTGGATGGTAAGCAAGTGAAATAAGTATCAGAGTTTTAATATTTAGGCTATATGTTGGATGACAAGGGAACAAATGAAACAGAGTGTAGTAGGAATAGTAGGAAAGTTCTGAATGGTAGGTAGGTAGCTGGTACAATTATTTCTATGGTGAATACAAAGTAAGAAAGTTGTGAATGGCAGGTAGGTGCTGGTACAATTATTTTTAAGGTGAATACAAAGGAACTAACTCTTGAGTGAGCTAGGGATTTGCATGAAGGTATGTTGTTACCGGTGTCAATGTATAGTAGTGAATCTATGGTGTGGAATAAGAGGTATTAATTTAAGGTGCAATCTGTTCAGATTAAATGTAATCTTAGGGGCGTCTTAGATATGAGAAGAATTGATAAAATGAAGAATGAACGTGTTAGGGAGTTTTGTGATGCGAAGAAAGCAGTAAATGAAATAATAAAAGAGAGTGTAATAATTAAGATGGTTTGGTCAAAAGGAAAGAATGGATGATAGTCTGCTGGTTAAGCGGATGTATAGTAGTGATTAGTGAATGTGCTGGGATTCGGCCATCAGGGACTCCAAAGAAAAAGTAGATTGAGTCGGTAAAGAAATGTTTGAAGGAAATGATTGAAGGAGTTTGAGTTTGTCAGCGGTAAGAAGAAAGGAAGAAAGGTGCATAATAGGAGTGAATGGCGGGATTTTCTGAAAGGATATGATTAAGGGTCTGGCCCAAGGGATGAACCCTATATCGACGAGATATCACAGTAAGGGTCCGTTGTAGTCTTGTGAAGCCTTAGGGTGTATTTTTTTGAGTGCGAAGGACTCTCACTTAAGTGTATGAGGGTATGGTAGGGAGGGGGGGGGGTTCCTTTTGACTTACGTCTCGTTCTTCTGCTAACTTTTCTGTTTCCGGTGTAGGTTGCGCACCTCACCCACAATCTGGGGAAGGGAGGAAGATATATATATATATATATATATATATATATATATATATATATATATATATATATATATATATATATATATATATATATATATATATATATATATATATATATATATATATATATATATATATATATATATATATATATATATATATATATATATTTTGGTATAATTTTCACCCCCAAAATAATTTGCAATTCACAAAACTACTAGATTCCGCCCATAAATGCAAAGACAAG
This sequence comes from Trachelipus rathkii, assembly GCA_015478945.1. Lineage (NCBI taxonomy): Eukaryota > Metazoa > Arthropoda > Malacostraca > Isopoda > Trachelipodidae > Trachelipus > Trachelipus rathkii. Next base: position 11,509 of record JABUQX010107870.1, read on the forward strand.
ATAATCATAAATAAAAATAGAAATTTAAACTACAAATTTAACCTAATATGTAGAAGTAGTCCATCGTGCACTTCATCATCCCCCTCTATCATCAACAATTTATCAAATTATGCATTAGAATTTTACGAAAAAATCCTACTTGGCTATGGATTGTCATTTGCACTAGAGAAAGGTGAGGATATCTTGCTCTTCTATAATAACCTGGAACAGTGGAACAAGAAAAACAAAGACAAATACAAAGAACTTAACATAGACATAATGAAAGGTTTCCTGCTCAATAATTTAATAATAAAAAATAAAAGAGACAAACTCCCAAATTTATTTTACAAACTCTCAGTTCATTGCAGAAAAACAAAAACATCGTTATAACTAGAAGCGATAAGGGCAATAGTATTGTAATTTTAAATACACAAGACTACATCAACAAATGTCAAACGCAACTCAGTGATCCCAATACCTATACTCCCCTAACAAAAAAAAACAAAAACAAAAAAATCTTTCGATAACTATAATAGTAAGCTAAAACAGATTACAAAAGACCACCCCGAAATTCATACACATAATAAAGCCCAAATGACCGTTTTATCCAAATTATATGGTATTCCCAAACTTCACAAACAAAATATCCCCCTCCGCCCTTTAATCTCTAATGCAAATTGTAATACCTACAAATTATCCGCATGGCTTTCGAATATTCTCAAGACTCTTTTAGGCAACATATCCAACATAAAAAACACGCTAGATTTTATACAAAAAATCCATCATCTCAATCCCACACAACCCATCAATTTTTAAGTTTTGATGTCAAATCATTATTTACTTCAGTGACGGTCACATACACTCTAGATCTCTTAGAAACCTACATAACCACCAACAACATTAATCTTTATTATCCGTTCCCTCTGATCAAAAAAACTCCTTTTATTAACCCTCGATTATATA
>JABUQX010107871.1:0-18743 GCA_015478945.1 Trachelipus rathkii
TATTTTTTTTTGTCCTCGATTTCCTTTTTACCTTACGATATTTGCGTTAACACTTGGTCTTTAGCCGCAGGTAAAATTTAACCGTTTTGGACAGCCAATTATTATAGGACTTTATATCAGATTTATCTACTTTTTAGTTGTCAATAGTATTGTTTTTTCTTTGTAACCGCGCAGACTTTCGTAGAGCTCGTGAGTTGCGTGAGTGGTTAAAAAACACTTTCTCGAAGTTATTCAATATTTTTTACAGATATTTTGCTACGTAAATAGGGGTTTTATGCGTTTTTAACTTTATGGTTCTAGACTCACGAATCAGATAAATTTTCACTCATTTACTCCTTTTTCACAACATTTATATGTTGTTTTCTTCTGGTCCTGTTTTTTTTTTTTTTTTGTTTTTTTTTTTTATATATATTTTTTTGATTTTGGTGATTGCGGTGCGTGTATGAATAGAGATTTTGCACAGGCGTGGCGTTTCTTTTTGCTTGTATCCTAGAACATCAACTGGCGTTGCATTCTCTAAAGCTCTGCATTGCCATGGAATATACTCTCTAACTATAAACCCTATTTTAGGCTCAAACTTTAAATATGATATACTTACACTCGTTTTAATACTATCCACATATAATTATTTTTATAATTTCCGTTTGAAAGGGTGGAGTATGTGCTATGTAAATACTAACATTCTCTATACCACACGAGATAGATAACTTTCATGTTCTGAGGCTTAAAATCTTCTTCCTTCTACTACAATATTTTATGCTATCTAGTTTCTGTGTTCTCCTCAGGGCTGCGGAGCCGGCCAATTTTTTTTGTTCGACAGATATATAAAATTACCGCGGCTTCCGACTGCGCGGCTCCAGCATTTTAAAATTACCCGCTCACGAGACTCCGGCTACCGCTCCAGCTTTAAAATTGCTCAGCTCCGGACTCCGGCATTTTAAAGATTGTTCGGGCGGCTCCGAACCTTTAGATTATATTCCTTTTTTATATATATAGGTGGCAGGGAAATTTTTTATGGTTTTGATGAAATTGAAATGTTTTGTTTGGACATCTTTATAACTTAGAATTTAAAAAACAGAAAATATTTTATAGTAAATAAGATTTACGAAATACAGAAAAGAATTAGTCACTTCTTCACCTAAATTGTACATTCCTCGCTCGAACGATGCAACTGGTGTACATTTTACGAAATAGATGTTTACTAAAAAAATTTTTATTTTTTTAAAAACGGAAATTTATATTTCAGTTTCACCTTAAAAGATTTTAAATATTTCTGCTTTACATAATGCTTAATGTATGTAAATATAATTTTTATTAAAAATATTTCATGTTTACGGAGGGATTATGTCTTCACTTTCTTCCTAAATATCGGTAAGAAATTCTTGTCTCTCAACGTCTTCATCTATATCGCATTTTTTTCCTCCCCTTCCTATTTCTTAAAAATAAACTTCTCAATAAAATCCTCTTTAGCGATCTCCTATAGATGCAATTTTATACTTTTTAAAGCAAAAATAAGCTCTCAATATCCACTTGACTAGGAGGGAAGCTGTAATTGTGTAAGCCTCATCTTGAAAAATTTATATTGTTATAGTTAATCTTGTTGGGGTCGTTTATTTTTGATTTCCGGGGTTTTAGTACAGTTTTTATGTGGATTCTAAATTGTATAATTCTAGAGGATTATTTACGGATTAAAGGGTTTTTTTGCTGTAGATTAGTCTTTTTCATGTCGCTTTTCTGCATGATCCAGTATGGTCCAAATTTTTAACATGCTTCAGATCTGACAGATCCACAACGGGAAGGATTCGCTGAAACTGCTGAACTATGTCCCGGACTCCGACCGCAGATTTCCCGATATGTTTTAGTTCATCTTAAGTCCTAGTGTCGAAAAGAAATTCCTAGCTTTACATATTATATAGAGAAGACACTGAATCTGAGGACCAACAGTGGCCGAAGGTTTACAAAAAATGCTTGTTTTCGTTAACATTATTTTCCACTTCCTCGCAAATCGAATTTTATGTCTTTGTAAATAAAAAAAAAAAATCTGCAAGTCAAGACTTCTGATTGAATATTTTTTGAGTGTTTCGATTAACCAACTACGGACAGTTCAGGAGTACTTGCAAGCATCATACTAATATGGTCTTTTAGTTGCAAAGGCCTTTCGAGCAATAAGACATGTAGTGTTGAAAGAGAACTCTTGTTCCATGATCCAATCTTGACGGCTTTAGAACTTCAATTTAATATTGGGATTCGGCGTTGCTTTTTGCTGTTTGTTTTTCGCTGTTATAAGATTTTGTATATTGTGTAGACAATCACAGCGCATGGCTAATAAAGTATGAACTCCACATCTTATGTGTGCAATGAACGTCATCGGAACATTGTCTTATCATAGTTTCATCAAGTTCATTCTGAAAACAACTATTACTTTTTTGTTTTGACATTTAATAAAACAATATCACATTAACAGCTTTGCCCCTGTTCTCTTCATTCTCTATTGTCCTTATTTTAATTTTTCAACTTGTACTGATCATGTTTGGGATGCGCTATCCATCAACTAAGCTTTGCCTCTTAATTATTGGAATTCTTTAAAAACGTCATTAACAAGTTTCGAGATATAATTAGTTGAAATGTTTGCGATTTGGTATCTCTTACTCTTAACGTTTTAGAATATTGTTTTTATCTTCGCCCACATATCTAATATTAATAGCAAAAATAATTTAGCCCATGTGTAGGCATCCATTTTTAAATGCAAGAAGCGTCCTTTAAGAAATTTATTTAAGTTTATTTTTTGCTTAACCTCTTCTTCTAGAACTCTTTTTCAAATATATTCCCGGTCTAAAGGAACTTCAGTTTCGAAGTCATAGTCTCCACATATATATTATATACGTAATATATATATAATATATATATATATATATATATATTTATAGATTATATCATATATATTATATAATATATATATATCACTTATATATCCACTATATATATATTATATATATATTATATGATATATATAGCCAAAAGTAATTTAGCTTTTTTGCTTGTGCTAGCAATACCATTTTTTAAATGCAGAAGGTACCGTTAACCTTTTTTTAAGTTTTTTTTTGCTTAACTTTCTTCTAGAATGTTGTTTTACGGAAATATCCCGTCTAGAGCAAGGAACTTCCAGTTCGAAGTCATAGTCTCCACATATTGCTTTAAATCCTACATATAATCTATCTTACAACCATTATAATCAATTATGGTTTGAATTTTTCATCTTGAAACATATGACAGAACATAGTTTTTTAACACAATGACAGACCGTATAACTTAAATAAATCTTCGAAAGAGAGTTTGTGTCTAGTTGAACAGTCTTTTTTCTTGCATATTAGGTTCTAAAAATTTCTACAATTAAATGAGAGCGTTTTAATGTCGCATTAATATTAAAGGATCAGTAAGATGTATTGTGGCCCCAATGAGTAACTGGTGGTTTGGATAAACTCTTTAAATAGAGACTGTTTCCTCCATTAACTGTGTTTAGCTATTTCTTAATATGACTATGTAGTACTTTTATCTCAGAGAAAACTAAAATATTCAAGTACATGAGGTGTTTTTCGATTTTTGGTTAAGTTGACATGATTTTTTTCTAAGGATAATAAACTTAATTAATTAAAGTTACCTAAAGAAGTTAGAAACCTTTTTTTAGTTAGAAATACCAGCCATACTCATTCTGAAAGAAAAGAATATACAATATACAATAAATATAATATATAATATATATATATATATAGGGTATATATATATATATATATAATATATATATATTTATATATATATATATATATAGATATTTTAATATATATTAATATATAGGTATATTATTATATTATATATAGTATAATTGTATATTATATATATTATATATATATATATGTAATATATGCTACCCATATTATAAATATATATACTATAATAATATATATATATATATAATATAGTATATATAATTATATATATATATTATATATATTATATAAATATATAATAGTATATCCGCTTAATCCAGAAAAACACTTTTAATGTATGTGCTGTGTTTCTGTATTAAGGATTGGAGGTGAACAAATCAATTAATTATACAATATATATATATATATATATAGTATATATATATATATAATTATTATATATATGATTATATATATATATATACTTATATAGTAACTATAATATTATATATATGACAATATAAAACTGTTAATAATCATAATAAAAATTATATCTTAATTTTGTAACATGCCGGAGTCGAAACGGCTTACTTTTTTTTGCGGCGACTCCGCTCCGGTCAAGTCCCTCGAAAATTTCGCCTCGAGCTGCCGGCTACCGGCTGGCCGAGGCACACCCAAAGATTTCGCTCCGGCTCCGGCGTCGCTCCAAGCCCTCAAAATTTCGCCTCCGGCTCTCCATGTCCACCAAACCTTTGGCCTCCACGGCTCCGGCTCCAGCTGCGGGTCAGCCTGGTTCTCCTAACAGAACAGATTTTCATGCCTTTTTGATTACCGTTACTACTTCTCACGAGACTGTTATAGCTTCTCATCCAAATACTGAGGTCCTCTATTTAAGGGGATTTCAATGTTCACCAATACACTAGAAAATTGGTTGGGATTCCTCTCGTACTGAATTTAGTTTGGGAGGAGGCCGAATACATTCAGGTATTCTCAACGATTGGAGCAACTTGATTAAATGACACACATTCCAGATCGGCCCAACCGACTTCTTGAACACACTTGACCTAATTTTCACCACTAGTCCTTCTCGTCTATAGAGAAGATACGACCACCTTCGCTCTATCGGTAAATCTGACCACAACCTTAATATCACTTAAATCATTTAATACTTTATTTCGATCCACACATCTCCATCCTGCCAGCAGAATGCGGTTTGTTCCTGGCTATTTTGATCGGGCCAGATTTGGGGGGCAGTTGCGTTGCTATCCTACGCTACATATACGAATTGGAACGTGAACTGCTTTACTCTTAGACACTTCAGAATCTGCCGATGAAAGGTCGCGAACGTAATTTGTGTAATGGAGAGAGGGTCATTTCTTCTTGAGGACTAAAGATTCTTTTTTCTCCTGCAAAATCCGAGGTCGTGCATTGTTTCCTGCTGCCCATACAGGCTAGAGCAATGCTTTTAGTCGGGGGTGGAAGAAATTTCTGCGTTCTCGCGTATTCATATCACTCTTGCCATTTTCATTCAGCTAGAATACGTTTGCAGGGATCACGGCTCGACGAGGCTATAATAGCGGTACTTGCAGTAAATGTGCACGAAATGACGCTGAGCACCTCTGGTTCTGACCTACTGGACGCAAATCTCTCTGGGCCTTGATTGCACAAACTCATCTCTTAACAACTTCTGTAAATCATCCTTTCCTCCTCTTATTACGCTCTGATGATTCTGATGTTAATACTGGCCAACCTGAAAGAGTCCAATCCGAATCTGCCTTTGGCCTGCCTATTTATTCACTCTATTTCAACCCTGCGAGCGATTCTGGTATTAGTGCCTACTCACCTTCTCTCTCAGGTGTGCCTATGCCTTTACCTGTCATTTTCATATGAGCTCTGAACATCTATGACGATAGGAAAGGCGGTGGGCCAGATGGCATCCTCTCTGAGTTTTGAGGAAGTGTGCTCCAGTGCTGACCCACCCTGTTCAACTAATACTCATACTAGTTAATTTCCCCTCAGTGTTGAAGCACGCACATGTCCACCTAACTTATCCCTAAAAATGATAGCTGCTCTGATTATCTTCTTACTATCACCCTATAGCTCTCACTGTGTATGCTTTCTAAGATCTTTGAAAAACCCTTCTCAACGCTCTCACTTCTTAGATCATCTGGATCTCTTTCCGGCTTCTTTTGATTATCAGTAACGGCTTTCGGTGCTTCGAAGAATATACTGCGAATATACTTTCTATTTAACAGATTTAATGGTTTTCCGCCCTTAGGAACTACGGGAAGAACTTGTGTGGTGGCGCTTGACATAATATCCAAAGCATTTGGCCGCGTCACTGCTCTCCAAGTTCTCCTCCTTTGGGTTCCTTCTTCTCTTTACTTACTTAATGTCCTGTCTTTTCCTTTGAATCGCTCAAATGTCGGGCTGTTGTTGATAGACTTTTTCTGTCAATAGTGTGTTTCTATGTTTCTGTTTTATATATATATAGGCTCATCAAATGATCTCTCCTGCCATCTACTCAACTCTATCACACTTATATTTGATGACTTGACCTGTCAATCTCTTCATACTCATATCAATTCTGGCTCCTCTTTTTACTTCTAGAATTGGCTCTCGTCTTAATTCTTTCCGATTCTATTTCTCGCTGATTTGGATGGAATTTCCGGGTGGGGGTTCTCTCAAGCTTGTGAAAGTTTAATTCTTTAAAAACCACTTCTCAAATCTCTCTCTACTAAGACACTTAACTTTCTATCTCTTTCGACGGTCTCTCTCGTTTCTCCTGTTGAAAATATAAACATCCTTGGCCTTAACATTCACAAAAAAATGTCTTGTGGTAGGAAGGTGGCTGCAAAGAAACTGGGAGTTCTGTTTGAAAAGTGCGAGCTTTTTCCTCTTCTCAAGTTATCCACCTATCCTAAGGGTCCTCATCCGCCCTTGGTTATGGAGTACTCGCTCTCATATCTGTGGGGGGCCCGGGGGCTCTGGTTTCATCCGGCTTTTTTGGATAGGGTCGAGTCACACAAGCCCAAAAGACTTATAAACTGTCTTGTTTTTTTTCTAGTTTCAGCTGACCCTTAATATTTGAGTGCGCGATGTGGTGCTTTTAATCCCTTTTCTATACGTATGTTACAGCAAGTGGTCGAGGGCAAGCTATCCACTCGCGTGACCACCCCTTTTACGACGCCTCGTAGCACAGGGGTGATGTGTCGGCACATGAGTTTTGTGTTGATGTTAGTTAGTAACCGGTGCTTCTTTCTTTCCTGCACCTCTGTTCTGGGAATCTCTTCCTCATTCTATGTTTCCTACTCAATTAAATTTCCCTCACTTTAAAGCCTGCTGCTTGTGGCTCATGCTGCGTAATTTGCGTTAAATGGATTTTTGAGGCGTTCAACCCACCTCCTTGAATAGGGTTCTGTCCGTGAGCGGCAGTGACAACTGTAAAAAATAAATAAAAGGTTCTTAATAAGGAATTCCTTAAGCTAAGCTGAAACCCCACAAGAATGGCACCGCCGACGGTGAACACTTTGATGCATAAAAATAGATAAATCAGAAACATAAATAAGACACAAAAATATAAAAAAAAAAAAAAAAAAAGAGACAGGAAGTGGAAGCCGCCTTTATTTGCAACGCCCTGGCAAGCAGCACTGATAGTGACCGATGGTTGGCTTCTCAGCAAATAACTTGCTCATGATGATATTTGAATATGTATTTAGACTTTTTGATAAGTTTGCATGGCCGAAATTGCATTTGACATCTCATTCACTCAATAAGCCTACTGAACTTCATCGAAAAACTGAAGAGACTCAGTCATCAAGGGAGGCAAGATAATTCAACTTTGGCAGTCTGTGAAGAGAGGCGATGAGGCCTACGAAAACATGAGATGCTGCTACAGAAGAGATCCTTTCATGCGGTGGCCATAGAAAGGTTTTCATTATATTATCAGTGCTTGCAGGCCAATAATTATCAGCACCTCCTTCCATTCAGTCGATAGATGAGCGTATTCTATAGTGTAGGTTAGGAAAAGGAAGCAAACACCCCCAAAGAGCAGATACTAAGTGAAAGCTTAATGTTTTTTGCATCACAATTTGGTGAATTTTTGAATTTTGGAGTTTGAATGATATCTATCTTAAAAGGAGTATTTTATTATGTCAATGTTTGAGTAATAGCGTTTTTTTTTATTTTTTAACTTTTCGGCTGATAATTGAGGTTCTTCTTTCATTATTTTTATCAATTCTTTATATTGTAGCTAGTTGAAGAATCTTCTTGTAAATTGTAATCCTGTTAAAAATAAAAGCTAGTAGCTAACTTTGTTAATACTTACTTGAAATGGAAATGAATTAGTTTTAAATATTAATAACATATAAAAAGTTATTAATATTTATTTGCAAATTTTATTCCTTAAAGGTACTATTTTAATTTATAAAATAAATAATAAAGGGGCACAACAAATATGAAATAATAGAATGACAGGAGTATTGTTTGTACAAGGAATACAATCTTGAGTTGCCTAGCAGTGCATAAATGTTCTATCTTTTTACTAATTAATATCTAATTAATATTTAATTAAAGTATCGGTATCAGTCTCGGCACCTAAAAAAAACTTAGAGTAATCGGTATCGCCTGTCTTTTCTGGTATGCGGTACATCCTACCTAAAACAACAGGTGTGTTGAAATGTTTTGAAACCTGAAGTAAGTATTCTACACAAATGAAGATTTTCCTTAAGCAAGAAATATGTTTGCAAACATATATATAGAAGAATTGAAACAGAAATCGAGTTGAAAATCCCTTTTGTATATATATTATATATAATAATATAGGTATATATATATAATATTATAATATATAATACTATATAATATGATTTTTATCATATATATATTATAATAATATATATATATTATAATATTATTATATATATATATATTTATTTTTAGTATTTTAAAATATGATATATTATATTATATATTATAATATGATATATAATATAATATAATGATATATAATATATCATATATATTGATTATAATATATATATATATTTATATAATCACATATAAATTATATTATATATAATATATAAATATATCATATTATATATATATATTAATAATATAGTATATATAATATAGTAATATATAATATATATATATATATATGCAAAACCAAAATCCATGGCTTTTTGCCAACCTGTATTGTTAGTATATAGTATATAGATATAATATACTATATATATCATATATATATAATATATATATATATACTCTATTATTGAATATATTTCTGTGGCATTCTAATAAATATATAGCTATTAACCGTCGGGTGGAGTGACCGGGCCCACCTCTTTAGGAGGGGTGATTCGGTCCGTCTAAATAATAAACAAAAATAATAAAAAAAAAACTAAACTTCTCTCGGGCTCATTTAATACCATATACAGAAATGTTTTATTTGACTATCATTAATTTAGAAAGTTTTTATATTTTTAAAAAATGTTATAAATTACGGTACAAAATGCCCTAATAGAATTTCAACTTTTGAAAAATGTGAGTTTTTTAACTTTGTTATAAATGAAAAAAATTGTGAATGGATTTACTTTATTTTTTAAGTGTATACACTCGAGTATGTTAGCTATAAACTGGCAAAGTAAATTTTTTGTTCCAAACAGTATTAGTGGCAAAATCACGGGGCCTAACCTGGTCTGATTCACCTCCGTGTATTGATGATGGGGTGAAGAGGACCACAATTGTTTTTTCGTATTTTAAGATATTATTTGAACATTTTTATACGGTATAATTGAATTTAAATATAATCATAAAAGTTGACTTATAATCAAGTGAAAAATTAAAATAAAAATGAATTTATATATAAAAAAAAACGAATTCAAAAAAAGTGTCAATTTTTGAGCGGAGAGAGGTGAATTGGACACCACCTTTATTTTTAATTCTTATTTTATGTATCATTATTGACATTTTTTAATTACGAATTTTTAATATGATAAATATTATTATAATTAAGAAAAATTAAAATTCAAATTGTATATTTTTATACTGTAAAAGGGGATTTAAACAACTGGTCCGATTCACCCTCCACAGTCCACGGCTGAAGGAGCTTTATTATAACACTTTAATAAAATTTAATTATTTTCTGAATTCATTATTATTTTTTTGTGTGCTTATTACCTACTATATGGCTTTGTATTCAGAAAAAAAATTCTAAAAAGTGCATCTAAGGGAAAGTGTGAGACAGAGCTTAATACCTAAAGTGGTCCCAAGTCACCCCCGCCCCTGATATATATATTAATATATTATATAATACATGAATATAGAATATATATATACTATATTATATACTCTATATATATATATTATTATATATATTATATATATATATATGTTTGTGTGTGGTGTGTGTGTAGTTAGCCCTTGGCGTGTTCATAGTTTCAATTATAACAGGAGAGCACATATATCAGGAATGAAGCTAAAAACTATTTCTTACATTAAAAAGCACAATTTGTTTGTGCGCGAGCATAGCGAGAGTTGGAGGGGGGAGGGTGTAGGTTTAATGGACAGGTTTTTTTTGGTTTTTTTTAAGTATTTATACTGATCAATTGTTTTGCAAGCACTTTTTGTTTTATTATAGTCTGGTATTTATTTTCTGAGTTTTGTAAGCTAATGGAGGTAATGTTTTTTTTTTTTCTCTCCCTCTCTCTCTCCAGAATTAGGTCAGATGGCTGCAACAGAAAGCCAAATAAGGTTTAGTGGCCACACGTTGGACAAAGCAACAAAGGCTAAAGTAACCCTTGAAAATTATTACTCAAATTTAATAGCCCAGCATTTAGAAAGAAAACAAAGGTAGGTTATATATTTTAAATTTAGTTTTTTTGTTAAATAAAGACATATTGTTTATTGAAGATTTTTCCATGTCACTAACACAAAAGTTTGTGGATGGGGGTTAGGGCCGATATTCTTTTATATCTTTATCATTCAATTTTCTTACTTTTAAATTATATTTTAATTTTATTGATTGAAATGAATATTTTTAGTATGTTAAGATTCTTTCCTCTTTATTGTATCCTAGCTCAGATACTAACATTTGAATAGATTGAATAAAAGAGTAATTGATAAAAGTTTTATCTTTAATTATTGCTAAAAGATTTCAATAAAACTTTTGAATTACTTTCATGAATATTGTAATTGTAACATAATTTCTCTTCAAATTATATTCATTTGTTTCATTATAATATATATATATAATATATAATAATATATATATATATATATACTATTAATATATATATATATATATATATAATATATATTATATATATATATACATTATATATATGATATATATATTATTATATACTGATAATATATACTATAATATTTTATTATTATATAAGTTATATATATATAATAATATATATATATATATATATTATATATTATATATAATATATATATATATATATATATTTTAGACATGAGAAATTGGAAGAGACTATGGAAGAAGAAGGTCTGTCAGAAGATCAGAAACATGAAAAACGGCAACAGCATGCACAGAAAGAAACTGAATTTCTCAGATTAAAACGATCACGTCTTGGAGTAGATGATTTTGAAGCTCTGAAAGTTATCGGAAGTGGAGCTTTTGGAGAGGTATAAAATTTTTAAAAATGATTTTATAATAATTTCACAGGTTTCTCAACCTTTTTGAATTTTTCTCATTTATTAAATAGTAATTTTTTTTTTGAGTGGTTTGTAAATGATGATGACTCTTGAAATGTTCAGATTATTGTGTTTGATACTGTTACTGGCATATATTGTACTTTATTCTTCAAAGTAGATTTTAAAGTGATTAGCTTTGATGAGAAATGATCAATATTTAAAGTGATTAGCTCTGATGAAGAATGGTCATTATTTTTAACACCAACTTTGCATTAATGTTTTCAGATAAAAGGTTTGATAAGTTTGGTCACAAAGTAGAGTAGATATAGTTATGCATTTCTTAGTATTTATATTGATGAGGATACAGATTTATGATACTTGAACATATTGATTGCAACAGGCATGCAGGTCGTGTGGTATAAATGGCAAAATACTAAAAGAAGGTATTATCACATATGCTTTGCGTTTAATTGGTCTTTTAACTATTGTGAGATGACAGAGTCCTAGAAAATTGCCTATGTTGCATTAATTTATAACAAAAGTGGCAACGATTATCTTGAAAATTACAAGCCAATTAGTTTAATCTCATTTGTAGTAATTTTTAGAAAATGTATTGAAAAGTCAAATAGGAAAACATTTGGTTGACTATTTTGCAAGGCTCTCAAACATGGTTTTAGGAAAGGCAAATCATGTCAGACAAATCTTTTGGAATTTATGAAGCATATTACTGTGTGTAGACAAAGGAGAGCCAGTTGATATTGTAATATTTGAATTTTAACAAAGCTCTTGATAAGGTACCTTATAAAAGGCCGATTCACAAGTTATTGTGGTATAGGAGTGATTGAAGGGAGGGCTGGCTCCTCAAGGCTTTGTGTTTGTTCCACTTCTATTCCTAATCTATATTAATGATTTGGATAAGGGAATAAAATGTTTAGTTTCTAGGTTTGCTGATAACACAGCTAGTGTACCTGTTAAAAGTATTGTATAATAGGGTGTATGAAGGTTCAATGTAATTTAAATATACTTGATTGGGCTGAAAAGGTTCTTCAGTTGGTCTATTCTAATTAGCATTTTAATTACAAAATGATTGGGAATGGCCTAAGTGTGGTTAAAGATAAAGACTTGGGTGTGCTTATCAGTAGTAATTTGAAATTGTCAGAAGTGCTTCGAAGCCAGGAAAATAGAGCTAACAAAATATTGATAATATTCTGTTAATTATAAATGTAGGATGTAATTATTAAGCTATTAATTGAATACTGCTCACAGGTTTTAGCTCCTTATGTAAAGAAAGATATTGATATGCTGGTGACAGTGCATCACAGAGCAACAGGGATGATTTTACATAGATAGCTAAAAGAACAGACGTTTTCTGCAATAAGATTTCTTAGAGGGTCGATTTAATTAATTCAGCTTTTAAAAAGGATTTCTTCCATTGATAATGGAGAAGCAAGTTCTATTCATTAGACCAAAATAGGTTGGCAGGAGTCATAATAAAAATATAAAGAAGAAAGCATGCCATTTAATTGTGAGAAAGCATTTTGTCAGCAAATATGGTTAAAATTTGGAAAATTTTACCACAGGTTGTAACTGATAGTAGCTTGCTTTCAATCTTTAAAAAGTGTTGGATCAGTATATGGATGATTATAGTAGGACTGACTCGGCTTTTAATGGCTATGTTTATATGTACAGAGTATTTTATGATTTAGCCAATATCAATCAGCTCTAGCGTATGGGAACATTTTGAATCCCTTGCACTTTATGAATGGTATTTTTGACAATCCTTTTTAGAGTTACATATTGGTAACTTGGCTTTGTAGGTTTGCTTAGTTGATGTATTTGCTTATCTTGATAAAGTGTATATATAATTACGGAGCCGGGTTAATTCTTTGCATAGTAAATATTTTAATCAAAGACGAGCCATGCAAAGCAAGCGGTAACATTTTTTTTTTGACATGATTGGGCCATTTGACTTTTAACATTCCCTTTTCTGATTTGGTCCCTGTCCAGTAATCGGTGAACATAAAAAATTGTCACATTAGGAACTTTGTGGAAATCATGAGATTGCAAATATGACTCATTTAAATATTACCACAAAAGATTTATTAAGGTTGCAGTGATGATAGGTCTTTCAGGGCCTTTGCCCTTTATTGTCATTAATTTACAGCTTTCACACACACACACAACGTAACCTTCAAAAACTTTCATCTTCAGAAAATCTTATCCTATTGGGATTTGAACCATTTCCTCTGAAAGTTCTTGCTTGATATGGGATTTTACTGAAGCAAGGCATGCTGTTGAGCCAAAATTACTCATAAAATTCACAATTTTTTAACCCATTCTTTCTTATTTTATTTCACACTTTTAACCTTTAACAAGAAAGAAATTAAAATTTTTATTATCTTTTTACATAAAAAGGTTAAATTGTATTATCTTTCTCAACTACTATTATTGTTAAAAGGTTCGGTTGGTACAGAAAAAGGACACAGGCCATGTTTATGCAATGAAAATCTTAAGGAAAGCTGACATGCTCGAAAAGGAGCAAGTAGCTCATGTAAGAGCTGAAAGAGATGTCCTCGTTGAAGCTGATCATCAGTGGGTTGTGAAAATGTTTTATTCATTCCAAGATCCTGTTAATCTTTACCTTGTTATGGAATTTTTACCAGGAGGTAAACTAATTAATTCATTGTTGAAAATTTTCGTGTAAATTGTCATATACAGTATTTTGATGTATAATAATTATAGTAATGATAATAACAATTGCAAAATACATATATACCTTTATATATATATATATATATATATATATATATATATATATATATATATATATATATAACCTTAGTATGTATATATATACTCTCTATCTTATATATACCATAATATATAACACTAACTAATAATATATATGCTGCTATAACATATATATATATATATATAACTTATATATATATATAGTAGTAGGTAATAGGTATAGTGAGAAAATTGATGAATTGTATTATGGATGAAATTACTAGTGAATTGAACAAGAATGAAGGTGATTGTGATTGACTGGATTGGAAGTTGTGTAATAAAGCGTTTGTGGAGGGTGGGGTTGCATAGGATTGGAGGAGAGCAGTGATATGAGGAACTAGAAACTATAAGGGAATTAGTTTATTAAGTGTTGTAAGGAAGATATATGCCGGTATTTTGGTTGAAATAGTTTTGGTTGGTAACTGAGGGGCATATAGTGTTGAGAACAATTTTCATTTAGAAGTGGTAGAGGATGCGCTAATCAAATTTTTACATTGACGCAAATTAGTGAGAATATGGGGAAGGAGAAGAAGCTGTATTTAGTCTTTATGGACTTGCAATAGAGGTATGACAGGATCAATAGGAAATCTGTGTGTTAGGTGTGAATGATATATGGTGTTTAGTTAGGCTTCAGAATGGAATTAAAAGTATTTGTTATTGAAGCGTGTGTTAGAAGAAATGGAGTAGAGTGAATGGTTTAATATTAATGGTGGAGTGAGGCAGGGCTGTGCTATGTCTACAATGGCTATTTAATTTGTATATGGATTTGGTGCTGTTAGAAATAAAGGTAGGAGTGGCAATGAGGGGATTTGACTGATGAAGAATCGAAGAGTGTGTTGGATGCCCTGTTTAAAATGTACAGGGGATTTTGTTTTGTGTGGCAAATCAGAAGAATGTTTGAGAGGATTGGTAGAAGGGCTCGACAGGGTGTATAAAAGTAGGGGGTTTAAAGGTAAATGTAAATAAAGAGTAAGGCGATGGTGGTGGGTGAGGAGAGTCCACAGTGTGAAATCGAGGTGGATGGTAAGAAACTGGAAACAAATATCCGAGTTTAAATATTTAGGCTATATGTTGAATGAAAAGGAAACTGATGATCTGGAGTTTGTAGAAAAGTTATGAGTGGTAGGAAGGTGGCTGGTGGTGAATGTAAGGGGACTAAGTCTTGAGTGCGCTAAGGTTCTGCATGAGGGTATGTCATTACCAGTATTTATTCATAGAAGCTTAACTATGATATGGAAAATAGGATATAGTTCTAAGATGCAGTCTGTTCAAATAGTTAATCTTATCGTGTTAGGGAGCTGTGTAGTGTGAAGAAAGGCGTGAATGATATAATAAATGACTATATTAAGATGGTTTGGTCATGTGGAAAGGATGAATAATACTTGGTTCGTTAAGCAGATGCATAGAGGTGAGTGTGTTGGGAATCGACCTGCTGAGAGACCTAAGAAAGAGAGTATTGTGTCAGTAAAAGAGAGTGAGGGAAAGGAATATGAATTTAACAGAAGGGAGAAGGTGCATAATATGAGTAAATGAAGTGGTTTTGTGAGGAGGCATGGTTGTGGTCCTTTCCCAGGAAGATGAATCCTGACATTGACGATATACCACAGTGGGGGTCTGTCAAAGTGTTGTGAAGCTCTAGAGTGAATTGTTTTCTGTAACAGGCTCAAACTAAAGGATATGGGGCGGGGGGAGGATCTTCTTTTCGACTTGTGTCAAGTTCTTCTATTTAACTATGGTTTCCGGTGTATTTCGCACCCCACCTCCAATCTGTTGGAAGTATGGGGAAGATAAAGAAATATGCATATATACATTCATTTCTGCCCCTGGCATATATATATATATTTATATATATATACTATATTACTAGGCATAGATATCTATGTAATAAGACATCTATAACATCAATATGTTTATATGCTTTATTAACAACAACATCTATAATAATAAATATATATATAATATATATATATTTATATATATATATATATATATATATATATATATATATGCTGAGAAAGAACACATGTCTAAATTTTTTAACGTATATACGGATCCCACCAAGATCTACACTCTTTCTACTCAGACGCTCTTCCGATCTTATATATATATATTTATATATATATATATATATATTTCTATTTTAAATAATTATTATATTATTATTATGTTATTATTATACATTATTATTATTACAGGTGATATGATGACACTTCTAATGAAGAAAGACACCCTTTCATAACATCAGAAGAGGGGGGCATTTACAACAGTTCTATTACAAATTAGGTTTTATACCAGGTTCGTTTCTCACTTCCGGTTTAAGTTTTTATTCAGCGCTATTTTCAGTATTTTACTCTTCAAATATGAGGTGTTATGTATTGTTTGTTTTTAGTGAATAGTTAAATTTAGCAGGGATATACCAGTATATAGTATAGTATATATATATATCTTTCTTAATATATATATATATATACTAACTATACTATGCATATATATATATATGCTATATATATATCATCACCCCACCTTCTTCCCCCAAGACTGGGGTAAAGGTGCGTAACATGCATCAAGGAAACAGAAGATGATACTAAGAAGAATATGACATAGTCAAAAACCAGCCTTAGCCCCCTTTATACCTTTTGGTGGGAACGCCGTGCAGTCAGAAAATCCACCCTGGGCTTCAAGGGCCGCGCCGGACCCTCACTATGGCATCTGTAATGTGGGGTTCATCCCATTGTCTGTGGTGGGCCACAACCATACACCCTAAGAAAACCCACGCATTTCACTCCTAATATGCACCTTTCTTCTGGCGCCTTGGCTACATTCACTCCCTCCCAAACGTTCTTTTGCTGATTAAATACACTTTAACCCGATCTCCAACTCCGTTGATTACAACCTCACCACTTTATTATCCGCAACCAACTGGAAGCTATCATCCATCCTTTCAGAACATGACCCAAACCATCTCAACGAACTTTCATTTACATTATCATTTATCCCTTTTTTTTTTACACCACACAACTCTCTAATAGTTCATTCATTTCATCGATTCTTCTCACACCTAAAAATGCCCCCTAGTTGTCAAATACGAGCTGCCGGCAGTACTTTGGATCTATGTGCTCTTATTCAGACCACTTAGTTTCACTACTATTAAAGTATGCACAGGTAACAACATACCTCACGTAAGGCCCTAGCGCACTCAGGGCTTGGTCTTTACATCAAAGGATTTTATTGCACCTGTCACCTTCCTGCAATTCACAGCTTTACTACTACACTCGGCATCATACGTTTGTCACATTTCATTCAACATATATATCCTAAATATTTAAACTCAGTCCACTTGTTCCAGCTGCTCACCATCTAGCATGACCACACTGAGGACTGTGCTCACTCATAACCATAACCTTACTCTTATCTACGTTTACTTAAAAATCCATCCTTTTACACCTGACAAATCTCTCTGCCAATCCCTCTTAAACTCTTTTCAGTTACATTACTTCAAAACCATATTATATAGCATATATATATATATATATATAGTAATAATATATGTATATATAATTAATATGTATATATATGTATAATAATATAGCATAATATACTATAATAAGTTTAGCAATATATCATACTGTATATAAAAATATATATATATAATATATATATATATACTTATATATATATGTATATATATATATATATATATAACATATGTATAACCTTAATAATAATAATATAACCAACAATAACCAACAATAATAACCATCATTTAATATAGTATATGTATATGTATATGACGGATGGCGATTGATTGGATTGGAAGTTGTATAATAAATCGTTTCTAGAGGGTACGGTTTCGAAGGATTGGAGGATATAATATTAGTACCACACTATATAAGGGTAAAGGGGATAAGGTAACTAAATATTATTATAGGGTAATTAGTTTATTGTGTTGTGCATGGAAGATATATGCTGATATTTTGGTTGATAGAGTGCGTCGAGTGACTTACTGAAGAAGGGCTATAATATTTAAACTCAGTCACTTGTTCCAGCTGCTCACCATCTAGCATAACTTCACACTGAGGTTTGTCTTCACTCACAAACCATAACCTTTGCTCTTATCTACGTTTTACTTAAAAATCCATCCTTTTACACACCTGACAAACTCTCTCTACCAATCCTTTAAACTCTTTTTCAGATTGACCGCACAAAACCATATTATAATATATATATATATATATATATATGTATATCTTATATATTATATATATATATATATATATATATATATATATATGCTATCCAGTACGATCTTTCACCGATAACATAATATAACCAACTAATATAATATATATAACCTTATAACTTTATAATATATGCTGCTCTTTCTTTATCTTCTTCTTAACATATATATAATATATATATATATATATAACAACCTTATAGCATAACCAACCCAACTAACATACTGCCCTTATAACCTATATATACTCATATAAATATATATATAAAGTATATATATAGTAAGCCCACTATATATATATATATAATATAATATATGCTGTTGCGCTGCTAACAATATATATA
>JABUQX010107872.1:0-7500 GCA_015478945.1 Trachelipus rathkii
TACTAACATTCTTATTTTTCAAATGCCTTCTAAAATATAATTACTACTTTACTATATACTACCGTATATTAATATAATATAAACTCAATATTTATATTAAGAAATTATTGATACCTATATATATTATATATAATATAAAATATATATTTCAAATTGGTTGAACATTATTAGTATATATCTATAGTAAAAAGTTGTATCTTACTCATCTACACACCTGTACATACATAGTCATCTATTGCACTTCTATCACACATTACTAATGACACATTTATACACAATATGACTTATTAAGCGCTTTCTCCGACTCTTCACAGCATAGACACTTATCATTAAGCCATATACACTTACAGCTCGCACACCCACAGTGACAAGTCTTAATCGACAAAGCGTTTTCCACAACAGATACATTACGTTTACACCCCACAACACAGATCCAGCTTACGTTTAACCTGAATATTTTGATGGCCTCACTTGATTGTTCCATCATAAATGCCTGCAGCATTGATGCCTAACTTTGATGCCTCACATTAATGCCTCAACTTTGATGCCTCAACTTTGAAGGTTCATCTTTGATGACGTCATCTTTGATACCGCACTATATTGATGATTCATCTTTGATGAAATCACCTTTGATGCTCATCTCTACCCTACACGCAAAGAACAGATGTTTCATATTAATGTCTAAACCTATGTTATAAGCCTGATCACCCCGGACGCAGCCTGATCTCTCCGCGTGAAGGTCCAAGACGAACTCGCAACCCGCAGGTGCGACCCGCCGCGTTCCCGCCCGCCGCGTGCGCCCGCAGGCGCAATATTTCCGCGTAACGCCCGCACGCGTGCGCCCGCAGGGCGCCATATGCCCTGCGGTACAGACCGCCGCGTCGCCCGCAGGGCGCAATATTCCTGCGGGAATGAAAATAATATATACTATAAGTCATTCATTTTTTATTTCATACTTAAACATTTTCAAAGAATTTCTTTTCAAATATACTATGAGTCATGCATTTTTTTATTTCATACTTAAACATTTTTAATAAAAACATTTTCGCGAACCTAAACTGTAAACTCATTACAGACTATTATTTAACACATATATTTATTAGACATTATTTTACTTAATACTTTTTACTTAAAACTTTTTAATTTATAAATTTTTAAAATTGTATGTAAGAAGAAAAATCCAGAGTGTCTGATAATACATCATTTTTTTACTACCAATTGTACGAAATTTTAACTAAACATTAACATTACTACCTTAAGCAGTAAATCAAGTAAAATAATAGAGGTGTGACCTAACACCAAGGGGGTATTATGCTTTTGTTTTTACTGCTTTACTGCTAACTCATGTTTACTGCTTTAACTCATGTTTACTGCTTTAACTCATATTTTTTACTGCTTTAACTCACATATTTATTAAAATTACACATCACTAAGCAGTAAATCAGTAATCAATAGAGGTGTTACTAACACCTAAGGGAATAGTATGCTTTTGTTTTACTGCTTACTGCTTTAACTTTCGGCTTTACTGCTTTAACTCACTGCTTTACTGCTTTAACTGCACACACATTACATACTTTAAGCAGTAAATCAGGTAAAACATAGGAGGTGTTACCTAACACTAGGGGGGATTAGTATGCTTTTGTTTTTACTGCTTTACTGCTTTAACTTTCTGCTTTACTGCTTTAACTTTCTGCTTTACTGTTTTAACTTTCTGCTTTACTGTTTTAACTTTCTGCTTTTACTGCTTTACTCATATATTTATTAACATTATGTTTTTTATTTTGTTTTAATACTTCTTATTATATATATATTAATTTTATTTATTTTTTATTATTATATTTTTATTATTTTATTTTTATTTTTTATTATTATACTTAGTGTTATTTACTTCATGCCTATTGTTATTATTTATTTAGACCACACATACACACACACACACACACACTTATCCAGAACACTTCACTATAACACTTATACACACATTCACTATGACACTTACATTTAACCATAGACACTTACATTTACACCTTATACACACCTTCACTATGACACTTACATTTTAACCATAGTCACTTACATTTACACTTACACACACACACAGATTACTTAACACACAACAGCACACCGAGATTTACTTACACACCACAGATTTACTTACACACACACAACACACACAGATTTACTTACACACGAAGAGATTTAATTACACTCACACACAGATTTACTAACACTCACACACACCATATAAAGTATAATTTTATAAAACATTTTATGTTTTAATTAAACACGTACATTTATATTCTTCATATCAAATATAACTCCATTATTTCAGAAGTTTCTTAAACTTCTATATAAATCAATCATTACTTTGAACAAAGAATTTAATTATTAACTGTTAATACTTTTTGTTTATAATTTTATAACTATCAAGTTTCAAATTTTTTACTAAAATTTTATGAACATTTTATTAAAAACATATATTTTACGTACCTTAAAGCATTAAAAGTAAATCAGTAAGGCAAGCCCCTAGCACCCCTCTACACCAAACTATGCGCACGCTTTTGTTCTATTGACTTACTGGTTTACATCATCTTAGCTATGTAATAAGTATAAAATAACAAAATAAGTTCTCTGCTAACATAACATGTATTTTAATTTTATTAAAATCTTTCTAAGTTCTTATTTAAAATAACAATTATTCAATTACATTTATATTATTCGCTCCGATGTTAACTAAAATATTCAAAGTTTTTTTAAAATAATTCGGATTTTCTTTATTATTATTATTATTATTATTTATGTATATAGACAATCACTGCGAGAAAACACAACAACCCGCACTCCTTACAGATACGAAACTGACCTCTCTCTGTAAAATGTGTTGAAATAACTACTTTAGGCCTAAATTTAGGATAATCCTTTTTGTACCCTGGGGCGATTTAGACCTAATTCCCCGGTCAAAATATATTTCAAACTGACCTTTTTCTGTAAAATGTGGTGCAATAACTACGTTAGGCCTAAATTTAGGTATAAATTTAGGATAAACCTTTTTGTATCCCAGGCTGATTTAAGCCTAATACTAGGTCAAAAGGTAATTCCAGTATAGACAAGAATCATTGTTATTATAAATATATTTCAAACTGAAACATGCTGGATCGGTAAGATCCTTTAAGCAGATAAGAAGGAAATGTTTTCCTTACTTGTGATTGGACGGAGTAATCCTTATCTCTATATGACCTCGTATGTGATTGGTCGAGAATTATTTTATCGCTTTTAGGTATGTAAAAACATGTTTTTTCATATCCTGAACCTGGGTTCGTTTATTTAAACTCTTAACATACATGTAAATATTTATTTAAGAAAGTAAAAATAAGGATAATAAAAACTTTACTATATAATTAGAAATTTAATAATCATTATCTTACAATAATTTATATATATATATATATATATATATATATATATATATATATATATATATATATATATATTATATATATATATATATATATATATATATATATATATATATATATATATATATATATATATATATATATATAAGGCTAAAATTAAATATATACAAGAGTGTTAAATATATTTACAATGATTTTATATAAGGTTCACATTAAATATAATACAGGAATATTATTATATATAACACTTCCACATGATGTTTATGACTATTTTATATTAAAATTCTCTAAATCTTTGCAAATATGCCAATCATTTATATCATTATCGATGATATAGTTTCGTATCTCAGTAATACCTTCAGTTAACACATACGTAAAAAGTTCTCTCTCAGATATCATAGTATATTTACATTCGGGGTCACCTGCATAAATACTTTCTTGCCATTGTTTTCTAAGTAGATAAATGAATTTCTGTACGTCTATAGAACTTAGGAAGCGATCGATGATAGGCGTAGGATCATCGATCAGGTTTTTCTTAAATGCGTAGTATTCTTGGTATAACATGTAATGAATTACGGTTACGTAATTAGATAACACATATGTCTTCTTCAGTTGCATTAACATTCGCTTACGTACCTCTAACATATATTTCAGTTGCGTTAGGCCTGAAATGTAGAATCCAAATGATGTAGGTTCAAATACTGCTGTTTCATTATTTCTCGCCCATAATCTAACTTCCAAACTGATTATGTTTTGATGTTTATAAAATGCTAGAGTAAGTTGCTTATCGCTGGTTTCTTCGCACAGTTTAGCGGAGCCTGGTTTAAAGTATTCTGTAAGCCACTCTTCAGTGTGATTACATATACAAAGTAATTCATCTGGACTCATGAAAATACGCTTGGTATTATAACATGGTGATTGGGTAGCACACTTGAAAAATTCAAATCCATCGGGTTTTCTTTTATATAAGAATGAAACCCTACTTCCTGGGATCTTGATTTCCCACTGAATAATGTCTTGTATTGCAGTATACATGTTAAGGTGAATTCATGATATACACTTAGTTGAAAATAGAACAACTTTATTCAAATAGAGACTTGTGCACCGCTTAACGCCAAAACGAGTATATTTAAAAATGAGTTTGGTCTAAAAACCACCCTCCTCCAATATAATTTTTCATCCAATCATAGTTAAGGTGCAGGAATTATGAAATACATACCTTAAAACCAAAAAGTGATAAAATAATTCTCGACCATCACATACGAGGTCATATAGAGATTAGGATTACCCCGTCCAATCACAAGTAAGGAAAACATTTCTTTCTTACCTGCTTAAAGATCTTACCGATCCAGCATGTTTCCGTTTGAAATATATTTATAAAAAAAATGATTCTTGTCTATACTGGAAATTACCTTTTGACCTAGATTAGGCTTAAATCAAGCTGGGATACAAAAGGTTAATCCTAATTATACCTAAATTTAAGGCCTAACATAGTTATTTGCCCCAACATTTTTACAGAAAAGGTCAGTTTGAAATATATTTTTGACCGGGAATTAGTCTAATGGCCCGGGATACCAAATAGGATTATCCAAATTTTAGACCTCAAAAGTATTTATTTCAACCATTTTCAGAGAAGAGGTCAGTTTCGTATCTGTAAGGAGTGCGGTTGTTGTGTTTTCTCCAGGATGGGTTGTCATGTACATAGATAATAATAATATAATAATAAGAAAATCCCTTTTTTTTATGGGGGGAACCACCAATTTTAATTATTTCGGATAGATCTAATAAATATAAATGTAAGTGGAATAATTGTTATTTTTTAATAAGAACTTAGAAAGATTTTAATAAAATAACATGTTATGTTAGTAGAGAAGAACTTATTTTGTTATTTTATACCTTATTACTAGCTAAAGATGAATGTAAAGCATAAGTCCAATAGAACAAAACGTGGATAGCTTGGTGTCGAGGGTGCTAGGGCTTGCCCTTCACTGATTTACTGATTTATTGCTTTAAAGTACGTAAAATATATGTTTTTAATAAAATTTCATAAAATTTTTAGTAAAAATGATTGTAAATTAATCGATAGCTACAAAGTTATAGCTGCAGGTATTACAGTTAATAATAATTCTTTTGTTCATAAGATATGATTGTTATATAGAACTCTTAAGAACTTTGAAATAATTTTAGTTATATTTGAATGAGTAATATAAATGTACGTGTTTAATTAAAACATAAAATGTTTTAATAAATTATACGTTATATGTGTAAGTGAGTGTAAGTAAATCTGTGTGTGAGTGTAAGTAAATCTGTGTGTGTGTAAGTAAATCTGTGTGTGTGTGTGTGTAAGTAAATCTGTGTGGGTGTAAGTAAATCTGTGTGTGTGAGTGTAAGTAAATCTGTGTGTGTGTGTGTAAGTGTAAATGTAAGTGTCTATGGGTAAATGTAAGTGTCATAGTGAATGTGTGTATAAGTGTCATAGTGAATGTGTGTATAAGTGTAAATGTAAGTGTCTATGGTTAAATGTAAGTGTCATAGTGAATGTGTGTATGTGTGTGAGAGTGTGTGTGTGTGTGTGTGTGTGTGTGTGTGTGTGTGTGTGTGTGTGTGTGTGTGTGTGTGTGTGTATGTGTGTTCTAAATAATAATAACAATAGGCATGAAGTAAATAACACTAAGTATAATAATAAAATAAAAATAAAAATAATAAAATAATAATAAAAATAAATAAAAATAATAATAAATAATAAAAAGATTAAACAAAATAAAAAACATAATGTAATAAATATATGAGTTTAAGCAGTAACGCGTAAAGTTAAAACAGTAAAAGCCAAGAAGTTAAAGCAGTAAAGCCAGAAAGCTAAAGCAGTAAAGGCAGAACGTTAACAGTAAAGCAGTAAAACAAAGCATACTAATCCCCCCCTAGGTGTTAGGTAACACCTCTATTGTTTTACGTGCATTTCACTGCTTTAAGGTATGTTAATATGCAAAAGTTTTAAAGGCAGTAAAGCAGTGAGTTATAAGCAGTAAAGCAGAAAGTTAAAGCAGTAATAAGCAGTAAAACAAAAGCATATTATCCCTTAGGTGTTAAGGTAACACATCTATTGACTTTACTGATTATACTGCTTAAGGTAGTGTAATTTTTAAATAAATATGTGAGTTAAAGTAGTAAAACATGTGAGTTAAAGCAGTAAAACATGAGTTAAAGCAGTAAAACATGAGTTAAAACAGTAAAGCAGTAAAACAAAAGCATACTAATCCCCCTTTGATGTTAGGTAACACCTCTATTGATTTACTGAATTTACTGCTTTAAGGTATGTAATGTTAAAAAATATATGAGTTAATTTCGTACAATTGTAGTAAAATAAAATGATTATAATATCAGACACTCTGGATTTTTCTTCTTACATACAATTTTTAAAAAATTTATAAATTTAAAAAGTATTAAGTAAAAAGTATAAAAAAAAAATGTTAATAAATATATTTGTGTTAAATAATAGGTCTGTAATGAGTTACAGTTGGTTCCGCGAAATGTTTTTTAATTAAAAAATAAATCAGTGTTATTTTCACATGATCATAGTAATATTTAAAAGAAATTCTTTGAAATGTTTAGTATGAAATAAAAATGAATGACTTATAGTTATATATTTTTCAATTCCCCGCAGGAATATTTGCGGCCTGCGGGCGCACCGCGGCGGGCGGGTACGCGGGGATATGGCGCCTGCGGGCGCCCGCGGCGGCGGTTACGCGAAAATATTGCGCCTGGCGCACGCGGCGGGCGGGAACGCGGCGGGTCGCACCTGGGTGCGGGTTCGTGGGACTTCACGCGGAGAGATCATGCTGCGTCCTGTGAATCAGCTACATAACTAGGTAGACCATTAATATTACCTCTGTTTTTGGTGTAGGGTAAGAGATGAGCCATCCAAGGTTGAATCTTCATTCAACGAATTGAATCATCATATAGATGGTATCAAAGTGAACGTCATCAAAGATGAACCTTCAAAGTTGAGGGCATCAAAGTTGAGGCATTAAATGCTGAGGCATCAAAGTTAAGGCATCAATGCTGAGGCATTTATGATGGAGCATCA
>JABUQX010107872.1:12500-15000 GCA_015478945.1 Trachelipus rathkii
AGTTTGTAGAAATTTTTTCAGATTATTTGGCTTTCGGAAAATATTTTTTATTACCTTTTTAGTTAAATTTCGCTTTCGAGATAATAGAAAAGGAAACCATGGAATTTTCTTTCTTTAAATACCATACTTTGACTCTCTCTATGAATTCATAGGTTGGTGGGGCATAACGTGGGGGTAACCTTGCTAATGCTATTAAATACGGTAAATATTCTTTAAAGATAATGAAGAATATTGAAGCAAGATATGTTCCGGGGTGGTGTCCCATTTTCATCCCACTTAATTAATTAAGCTAGATTTTCATTATTGCTGTAAAATTTAAAGATAGAAATTTATCTCTTTTGTTTTCGCAGCTGTAATATTGAATAATCCTGTGATGCAAACATTAGAGAGTTAGGATCATACATTAATACGATTTATCAACCTTCTTAAGAAAATATATGTACAAATATATATATATATATATATATTATATATATGTATATTCATTTTAAAATATATATATATATAAATATATATATATATATATATATATATATATATATATATTTATATATAATTATATATATATATATATATATATATTCGGTATATATATATATATATATATTAGGCGACGTCACTCTATGATAAACAATGTAATAAGGAGATTCCCTTTTATACGGTATTGAAAAGAAACTTTCGAATCTTTTAAATTTTTCTCGCATTTTCAGCTATTCAACAATTTTAATAACGGTTTGTCGCTAAAGTCTTTTAAATATCCCCCTTTGTCTTACTATTCTTTAATATTTTTTACATACGGTTTAATTTTGATATTGGATTACTCATTTGATTGTTCAATTTAACTGATCCACTATAACTATAGACCATAGTGGAAATGTAATTACGTTTTTATGCAGGGGTGATAAAAACCATGTTTAGAAAAGAAAAAAAAAGTTGCAAACCATTGATATATTTTTAAAAAAATGAAAAAATTTTTTACTTTTTTTTTCTTTATCCAGTAATTTTACATGTTATGTTAATGTTTTTTGTAAGTTAAGAGCCAAACTATTTACATTAAGCATTCAGTAACAAAGGTATCAATATAAAATGAATTGATTTTAAAATCTTTGGTATAATTTTTTAACATTTTCAGTGATATATATATATATATATATATGATAGTATATATTATATATATATATATATATATTTATATATATATATATATATATATAATATATATATATATATATATATTTATATATATATATATATATATATATATATATATATTATATATATATAGATATATATATATATATATATATATATATATATATATATTATATATATATATATATATATATATATAATAATATTAATACTATATGGGGGGAGTTTCACTCCATTCTCTTATTCATTGAACTAAAACTGAAAAAAAAACCCTTTGGTTTAACTCTTTGCTTGTTCTTGTTCTTGTTCAATTCGCCACAGAAACGCTGCATTGAGAAATTACCGGTTATCAAATCCAGAAACTCATGATCACTACATTCTTCCTGAAAACTTTTCTTCGTATCAAATGCAGCAGTTTCTCTGGTTCCTCTACCTTACACCTTTTCTGACGGTAGCACTGCTGTCTTAACTTCTGCAAAACCTGAACTTTTTACTCAAACTTTTACCTCCAATTCCACCCTAGACGATACCTGAGATATTCCGCTTCTCCGCCCCTCCAACTCATTAAGATGTTATTTTTTCTCTCTATGGGCTTAATATTAAGAAGGCGGATGGTTCTGAAGGTATTCCTCCTGTGGTCCACAAAGCTTGTGCTTCTGAGTTTGTATCCTGCATTGGCAGACTGTTTCATCCATGCCTATCAACTTTAACCTTTTCCTCTTGCTGGAAGGCTACATTCATTCAACCTGTGCTGAAGAAAGGGAGACCCCAGTTAACCATCCAACAACCGTCCTATCACTTTAACCTAGGTTCTTTTTAAAGTTTTTGTATCAATCCTTTATAGGAAGATTTACGACAATTTAACGACAATTGGATTTTGTTTGTGTTGTTCTGGTTGTCCCCTGTCAACGACAAAAATAGAATGCGTCTCGACGGTGGGCAAATAATACTGATAACTTCTACTACATTTGCTGGGAAGTGACATTTGCTTCGAGAAAGCACCCTATAAAGCTATCTGTTTAAAAAAAAATTATTTTGGTTAGATAGGGGACCAGGACAGGAAATGAGCACTTCACATTTGTTGCATTGCGTGTTCATTAAAACTCAATACGTGGATAAATGGAAAAAATTATTGTATGCAATTTTCACTACCTATAGTATGGAGGGAGCCTTCTATTCACACGACTGATTGTTATTTCTGTATGGTTCATGGATCTATGACAAGAACAATTTTACCCAGCTTTAATCTATGCCAGAGTTTTGGTGGAAAACACCCAAAGCGTTATGGTGATGTAAAGGTGGGAGGAGGAGTCTCATTTCTGGCATTATGTTAACTCTTCAAAGTGAT
>JABUQX010107873.1:0-22500 GCA_015478945.1 Trachelipus rathkii
ATCTCACACATCCTCTTCTCCAAACCTCCCTTCACTCCAAAATCATAGTACTTCTCTCATCATCTCTAATATACCCAGAACCTTCATTCTGAAATAATTTACTTTTCACCGCCTAATGACTAAATAGTTAACTAATATAATATATCCACCTACTCACTCCACCACGCTATTAAAATTAAGTATATCATTCTTAATTATAACCCTATATACTATTACCTACCTTATATATATACTTACATATCCTATTATCAAATTCCACCTATATTAAACCTAACTTAATATCCCTCCATCATCTATCATATTATTATATATAATACTCACTGATATACTATGCATATGAACACTCTTCCTAAAATTAAAATATTATAATAATATTTATAGTAATAACTATAGTGTTAGTATACATATAATATATATTATACATAATATCCATAATGCATTTACCCTCCTTCTATTCAATATCATTATACCTATTTATATATATAATAATATAATATATAATATTTAACCAAATAAATCTATCTACAATCTACTACTAATTCACTATCATCATACCTCACCTCACTATAAATACTCTACGGTATATACCTACACAAACATTACTTATGAACCTCTATTGGAGATTGCACATTTATTCTATGCAAAACACGTGCCTTTTTTATTCATCTGTAAACATTTTCTACTATTGGTTGTTTTTCAAACTATGGTATATAAAACAGATAATATTTATTACATCATGTTTACCTATATAATTCACCTATATCCATACTTTCTCTTTTTTGGTTTATTGATTATTCGGTATTTTAGGATTTTTCAATTAATTTATTTGCTTCCATTTAAAATAATACTGCTATATAATTATCCTCCAAATTACTTAAGCATCATTGAATACACATTCTAAACGAACTCGATCCATTAAACATATTAATTTATAAAAATTATTTGGAAACAATTTTTGTACTGCCAAAATCCAGATTCTCTATGTACACACCTTTCCGTCTCCCTCCACGCCATTCCTCACTGATTTATGGGCATGATGCACTGCCGCTTATTATTTCTTAATGGGCGTTAAAAGCGCGCCATTTCCACTTTCGCCAGCACCAAGCACCACTATTTTTTTTCCGATTTTATATTTCATCATGTCGCTATTGCAGTTTTAGGGTTAACACCCACTATGATCACCGCTAATAAAATAAGTACCATGTATATAATTATTAAATCATTTGAAATTTCAAAAATAAAGATGAGGTTTCTATAATGCTAACTCTTGCTTGACACAATAATTGCACAGTGCAGGCAGTCCCTCTTTGATATATTATATCACTACTACACCTAATCATTACTATATCAATTAACCCTGAGTAGATACTCATCTTATGTATAACCTCTCATATATAACATATATAACTACTAATAATCCCTTCACCCAAACTCAGTCTATATTATTATAATATCACTTAATAATATTACCTTATCCCCTTTAGTTATACTATTACGTCTACTATGTGGAGCTACTATATACAAATATCTTAACGGTTTCTAACTTATATAATATTATATGTGTTTTTATTATGAAGAACTTTATCTACGTACATATCCCTTAGCTCAAACTGTAGGAACATAATGGCTATACAATATAGAATGTTTCTTCATTAAATATTTAAGTAATTTCTTTATTCCGAAAAAAAAAAATGAAATTCCAGATTTGTTCTATATATTTTTAAAAAATTTATTTCTGATCACCAAATTTATTAAAACATTAAGCTAGTTAATGGAATTCATTATAACTCTATTAATATTTGTTTTTTTAGGTTCTTCAACTATACTGGGTATTTTTCATATTAGGAGGTTCTATATTCCCACCTACCATCCTAAGTCCCTTATCCCTTTTATACAGGGAGAATCACAAAACAATCCATCCTCCAATCCTGTGAACCATCTCCCCTACCTCCAACAATTAATTATATACCATATACCAGCCATTCCTACACACCATATTTATTTATTATACCTCTGATTCCATATCATTAGAGCATATATACATATTTTATCACACATTATATGACGCTGTTAGGCTTTCCTCTTTTTTGTCCTTTATGCTGTTAGTATTAGACACATGGTGATAATATTAGACGTATCGGAGCCTTCCATTAACCAATAATTTAGTATTTTGATTTCGCAAAGATGATCTCCCTTCCTTTCTTGTCTCCTTGGCTATTATTTACTCCAACATCTACTATACCTGACTCTCGTTTTTACATGAAACTTCTTCACAAGGACAGACTATTGTAATGATGTGTAAGGTATAAAACATTGGATAACCCGAATCACAAATACACTAACAAGACGTATATGTCACACACTGGCTCATTCACACGATCTATATATATGATATTATACCATCATACTGACTCCATACTATCATAATACAGATATACTCTATTGCTACATATATTTCTGCATTTTCAGAGTCTAATCTCTCTAATCATCATTAATTCCCCATTTAAACGGAGTTTACCACGCTTGCCAGAGGAGTACACAACAGCTAAGCATCCGAATCCTTAATCGGTAGTTGAATATTTAGATCCATTCACAAACCTACATCTTTATCGCCTCGAAACATATTAAGACATCTCCTCATGTGATGCAAACCTATCATACCGAAATACTTTGTATACATACTGTCCAAGATTATACCAAAATCACTTTTTCCTTTACCACCTGTTACATTACGAACGATATACCATATGTGTACCCACATCACTACCCCACCACACATCTACTATAATTGTCCTTCCTCTCCAGTATTAGAACGGCCTTATACATAGACCACAATCCCAGCTATTTACACATTAATCTTCCGGTTTATCTTTTTTGATTAGTCAATATTAACTTCAATTTCCGACTAGAACAATCCGCTACTCGTCTGGTTAAAAGTTACCTAGAGCTATAAATCTCTCCTACCTACAGCGGGGTTTATGCAACAAAGCTATTTTTTTTCCTATAAGAAAACCACATAAAATAACTCTCTTCAAAAATACTTAACAATATGAAGACCCCTAATCAATTATCTAAATGCTAACCTCTCTGCTTGATATATGAGTCCGCAACTAAACATATCAACAGAGCAACGACTTGGTAACTCTCCTCCTCACCCATATTCTAAACTTTCCGTTAATAATATAGACTCCACCGAAAGCAAGATATACCGCAATGCTAAAGAAATAGTGCTCATATAAATCCTCCTTTTTATGCGTTTAGAAAACAAGCTATACTTAAGCAATATAATGTCTCTAGTTTAGTACCAATAGTGAGCTCTAACTCTACTAAAATATCCTTTAATCCAGTATTTATGACCTTTTTACCCCCAAGTCACTTTGCCCCTTTTCTCGCAAGCCACTAGTATTCACACCAAAATGAAGGTCTCAACTACACTTAACAGATGGTGAATGATTTGTTCACAAATTGGACAAAGAAAACAACTCCAAAAGAATCTATCATTTTTATACTTCTTTTATCAAAAAAAGTGCTTTCACCAATACAATATTATTAAACTGTTTTTGCTTCAATAACGTTAGTTTCTAATCCTCTCCATATTCATATCTTTGCTTAATATGTACATCTCAACTCAATAACTATTTTCCTTTCCTAAATAACCAAGTTAATTACTGGTTTTATTTATATTTACATTTCTTTTCTATTTATATTATTGATATTATTAATTATAGATTAATTTATATTATATATTATTATTATATTATATTAATTATTTTTATTAATATTAATAATTATATCGTATATTAATTATTTATATTTTGTTTTAAAATATTATATAATTACTTATCATTATTAAATTTATACATTATATTACATACTATAAACATTTTGAATAAAATAAAGATTAATTTTTAAGTGCATATTTATTAAATTTATTATGATTATTTATATATATTATCACAAATTCAGTAGCTCTTATGAGTTCTATTATAATCTAATATTACTATTTTCTATAATTATATAATTAGCAGAAAATTGTATCCATATGGTTTTTTTTATTTAAATATTTAATATTAATATTAGAAATATATTATAAATTAAATCTATAACAAATATAAGTTTATTAAATAATATCTGAGAAATATCAGTGTATATGAGTTTATTAATCCAATCCATCGTAAGGATTTTTAGCAAATTTATTTTATCAAGTCTATATTATTAAGAGACTATATATATAAGAAGTATCATTATTCCTAGTTATATTAATTATTGAAATAAAATATTGATTATATATCTGATACAATTGAAAGCACTATTCGGTAAATTATATTTAGAAGAATTAGAACAGAAATCAATTTCAAATTATTAACGTTCATCGTTAATTAAATTCATTTATATTTTACCAGGTTATAATGAAAAATCGCTCCCTTTTGCATAATAAAGAAACAAGAAAGAGCAATAACCATATAATATTTATGATTCAGTAGCCTTTCCATTCTTAAACGATACTATAAAGGTAATATCTAACTACATAAATCAAAAATAACTTTATATCATACACTGCATAAAATGTAAAGCTACCAAGTCGGACCCAAATACAGCAGTTAAGTTTCACAATAATTGAATAAACTGAGTCTTTCTTTGCAGATAAATAGTCTCATAAACCTTTTAATTGATTACTTATCTTAGTGTTAAGAAACCTCTCTCAAGCTATCAAGAAGTAATATGCTTGTAATCGTCCTTGATTTCTTTTTGTATATCCGATGAGCAGGACACTAGAAATCTAAAGCCAATCTTCTTGTGGCCTGCAACATGAAATCAAAAAGCTAAATACACTTTAGGTACTCACAAAAGTTACTTTGTGTACATATGGCTAACATATATTATATATATATATAATAAGTGCATATAAATTAATATTGTTTATTATTAAATACTAATTATTTATATTATTTAAATTATATCTAATTTAATTAATCTTATAATTATATTCATTATTATATTCAAATTATTATTTACTACTATTATTAATACATTTAATATATATTATAATATAATTAATATTAATATTATTATAATATTATAAATATATAATATTAATATTATATATATATAATTATAATCAATGATGTAAATTGTAATATTAATACCAATTAATATTAATATAATATTAATATTTAATATTTAATATTATTAATAATATTTATATTAATATGAACCTTAGACTGAACATTCAATATTAATATTAATATTGATATTAATATTAATAGTTAAATAGTGATAGGTGTTAACGTAATTAATATCTATATATTAGTAGTATCAATTATAATACTTAATTACTATTATTATAATATTGATTTTTGATTTATCTCAAAATTATATATTATAAATATTAATATTAATATTATATTAATATTATATAATATTATATTAATAATTAATAATTAATATTAACATGAATATTAATATTAATATTAATATAATATAATATTAATAATTAATATTAATATAAATGTTAATGTATAATAATATTATATTAACATTTATTAATATTAACATTATATTAATATTAAATAATATTAATTAATTTAAATATTGGTAAAAATATTGAAATTACCTTTATATAATTAATTACTAACATTATATTAAAATTAATCTTAGTTCTTCTGTTAATATTAATATCAAGATTAACTTTGATATTAAATATTAACATTAATAGTAATAATATTTGCTAATATTAATATAAATATAGCTATTAATATTATTAGTATTAATATTATTATTAATTTTTAAATTTTAAATTTTAATTTATTTTAAAATTTTCAAATTTTTAATTTAAAATAATTTTAAATTTTAATAATTTTAATTTTAAAAATTTTAATTTTAAAATGTAATTTTAATGGTTTAAATGTTATTATTATTAATTATTATTATTATTATTATTATTATTATTATTACTTAATATTAAATATTAATATAATATTAAATATTAATATTAAAACTAATACGAATAAAATGTATGAATACAATTAATGCTCTTCTTAGTTTACTTAATTACTGTTTGTTAATTATGATCACTATTATTATTCCTATTGTTATTGTTAGTTATTGTTATTAGTTTTGTTATTGAATTATTATTATATTATTATTATATTTTTTATTATTCATTATTATTATTATTATTATATTATTGATTGCTGCTGCTTAGTAATTGTGATTTATCGATCACTTTTATTATTACATTAATATCATACTATTATTATTAATTATATTATTATTATATTATTATTATTATTATTATTATTATTTATTATTAATTTTTATTATTATTATTGTTTCTGTTATTATTAAATTATTATTATTATTATTATTATTATTATTATTATTATTATTAATTATTATTAATTATGATACAATGGGGTTATTAATGTATATCTGAATTAAAATAAGGATATTTATTTAGAATATTATCATGATTTGGATTCCCTTTTGTAATGTTTGTATTGATACTCTTACAAGTATTATAGCTTAAGTTTAGTTGAATTTATATCTATTTTTTTTATTTTTATCAATTGAATATTATTAATTATTATTATCCTAAGTTAATCTATTATTATTATTAATTATTATTATTATTATTATTATTATATTAATTATTATTTATTATTAATTATTATTAATAAACTTTATTAATTATTAATTATTTTTCGGGTCTCCAAAGAAAGACAACAACATAGATGTTGAAATTAGTAAGCTCTATTTCAGATACTAGGGAAATTTTACGCGTGATAGTGTTTGGTTTTTTTTTCATAACGGCTATAACGGTTTTTTAATTTGAAATTGTCAAAAAAAAAAAAGGACTAAATAATATAAAACTGTATGAGCCAATCGTAGTGTTTTGTTACTAATGATTGCATTGCAATTACTACTGCTTCGGATGAGCAGGTAATTTAATTTAGTGTACATATTATTATTATTATTATTATTATTATTATTATTCTTGAGATTTAAATCAATTTCAGAATTTAGTAAAATATTAATTATTATTAATATTATCCTAATTGTTGCTATTTTAAAAATTTTTATTGTTTTAATATAAATTTATATTTATGATGAAAATACAAAGCAAAGCAAAAGTCACAGAAAATAACTTAGATTAAAATTCTGAATATAATTATAAAATTATATGGTATTTTATCTCATAATAACAACTAATAATTATAATAATATATGTTTATATTATTAAATAATTAATTACTCTATTATATAAAATTATTAATTATTAATTTAAATATTATTATTATTAGTCATTAATAATTACAAATGAAAATCGTCATATTAATTATAGCATTTATATTATTAATTAATTAATGTAACAAGCTTGTAGTCAGCTAGTGGTATTTTGTGACTATTAATCAGTAATCTAGTATAATTATTAAGTGTCAAAGAATATAAAATCTTTTCTTTCTAAATAGAATGTTTTTTTAGATTATTATATTATGATCTGGTTAATAACATAATTAATTTTCACTTCTAATCAATATTTATCATACATTGTTATTTTTAAGATTATTCTTATACTTATTGTTTGTTATTCATATTTTTTAATTATCAATTACTATTATATTGTGTATTAATTATTATTAAAATTATTTATTATGTATTCATTAATATTATTATATTTATTAATTAATATTATTATTATATTATTATTATTGATATAATTTAATGATTAGATTTGCAGATTTAAATATTATTATTACTACTTTAATTATTAATTTAATGCTAAAATGAACTAGGAAAATATAATTCTGTAATATATCCTTTAATATCATATAGCTATATTATTTAAAAATTCTCCCTACAATGCTCGAGTCAAAGAAAAGAAATATTTTGTGATAATTTAAAAGTACTTTATAATATTAGTATTAAATAGTAATGATTAAAAGCACAATACTGTTTTAAGGAATAAATTTCGATTTTAATGTTATTAATTTCGATCTTCAATGATAAATTTCGATCTTCAATGATAAAATTTTTATCTTTTAAGTTAAATTTCGATCTTCAATATGATAAATTTTCTTTAACTTTTGACTTTCGATCTTCAATATCCATTTTCTGGATCTTTAATGTTAAAATTTTGTCTTCATTTATAAATTTTGAATTTCGAAATTAAATATCTTCCAATGTTAAAAATTTTCATATCTTCAAAGATAACATTCGATTTTCGATAATAAATTTTTGTCTTCAATTATAAATTTCGAGTCTTTACTGTAAAATTTCGATCCTTAATGTTAAAATTCGATCTTTAATGGTAAATTTTTCGATTTTTAATGATAAATTTCTATCGTTATTATCAAATTTGGTATTTTTTTTTTAATCTAAATTTTTCACTTACCTTTTTTTATTCACGAAAATTTGTTTAAATATATTATTATATATTATTATTTTTATTTATGTGCAAGATTATTATTGATTTATATTGATTTTATTGTAAAAAAAAATATATAAATTATATGGGCAGGTTAAAAAAAATATGTAAAATAATTAGATACGTGAAAAAAGATTTTTTTTTAAAAATTTGGAAAAATATTTTTTATTTTATTTCAATAATTACACAAATTCAATATAAAAAATTTAAAAGATTTATTAAAAATTATAAAAATCCAACAAAATACGTTTTGAACAGGATACATATTTCAACAAAATTTATGCCAAAACGTCATAATAGATACTTAACAACACAATACAAAACAAACAACTAACAACAGCACCTATAACCAATATAAAGTAGTTAAATTAGTAACTAAAATAAACAGCATAAACACAACTATTTAAGAAACCATAAGCGAATGAAGTTTAATAGTGAAAATGGAAAATCTCCTCACTTCTCACGAGATAGCTCTCATGAAGAGAGCCACAAAGGGAATCACCAAAAAGGAACATCTATCCCGTAATGATACTCGACGTTAAGAAAGGAGGATTGTCTCCTCAAAAGCTTAATATTGTCCACAAACATTTATTATTCAAGTGGAAAAAACAAGATGAAAAAAATTTAGAGATTTAACTGCAGAGATTAAAAAAGTAGAGTAGGAAAGATTGTTCTTAAATTACATCCGGAGAAACGCCATTATTTTTTGTTTATAAGAGCTATATAATTATTATTATTATCTTTATTATTATTATAATTATTATTATTTATTATTTATGGTTATACGTATCATTGAGCGTATTATTATTATTATTATTATTATATTAATTATTGCACTCATATACCAATGTTATGTTCCGAAATTTTATTTACTCTTAGTCTATAATATTGAATTATATCTCACTTCATTTATTATTATTTATTTATTAATATAATCTTGCTTAGTTTTGACCAATAAAAATAATATATTCAATCAAATATTTTATCACAAATAAAAAAAATAGAAACACAATGAGAATAAATTTTAAAAAGTCCAAGATATTGGCATATTAATTAATTTTAAGATATTACTGTTAGCTGAATTTTAGCACTCTTTATATTATTTATTATTATTATTATAGTGTATGTTCAATGCATAAATTTATGTAAGTTTTTATTTATTTACATTGTATTTTGCGCATCTCCAATTATATGTCTTACTGTTTAAGAATGCACAATATTCTCATACAATGATAAACAGATAAATTCAAAACACATCCCATATATTCGCGATGTTCTCTCCATCCTGAGCAAAATGCTATGATAGTATATATTATATATACCTCGTTATATAGGGAAAAGAAAATAGTTTTAGCAGCCATTATTGTGTCTAGGCTGGTATATATATAATATACTATACTAGAATTAAAAATTAATATTCTATATATATAATAATTATATTATATATATATAATGAATATATATATAATTAATTACTATGGACCTGTGAAGTTCCTGCATCCCTTTTGCACCTTCCAACCATCTGCAGTAAACACATATGTTCAAACGCACGTGACAGAATCTGAAAAAATTTTATACTGTTCTGAATTACAAAACTTTAATATTTGAAAGGAAAAAAAACTATCTAATTTCCATTCTAGTATTACTTTTTAGTTGGCATTTGAAAAATCATATGAAGCTGCTGATCCTATTTGAAAATACACAGTTTAAGCGCTACTATATAGAGCAGGACCCAAGCCACCTGGCGTACAATGCCAATAAGTTTTGAAGCAAGGAACGCAAGTCACCTGGGCTTAAGTAAGTCCATATTTAAGAAAACAGTACAAAACCATGCGTCATACGGTTTGAAACGTCCTAATTACTGATAGGGAAACGTAACGTTTTTATCAAGAGGCAATGCAGACATCAAACATTTGGATTAGAATTATTGCAAATTAATTCAAAAACCTTTTTTAATATATTTGAAAAATGTTGGAAAAAAATTAAATTTGCTTAAAATAAAAAAATTTAGGATTTAAAAGAATTTTTAGAAGACTTATAAATAGCCATAATATATATATATATATATATATACATATAATTATATAATATATATATATAAGTATATATATTATATATATATATATATATATATATATAATAATAATATATATATATAGTTAATCTTACTAATTTTAAATCGTGTTTTTTGAATAAAGTCTTCTCTGAAAAGAAATAATAAAAAAATTCTTTTGAATTTCCAGAAATTTTGTTTATTATTATATACTATTATTATTATTATAATTATTATTATTATATTATTATTATTATTATTATTATTATTTAATTATTATTATTATATTATTGATTATTATTATTATTATTTTAATAAATATAATTATTATTTATTATTTTTAATTATTATTATTAATTATTATTATTATTATTATTTTTATTATATTATTATTATTATTATTATTATTATTTATTACTATTAGTTTATTCTATTATTTTCATTATTATTAGTATTATTTATCTATTATTATTTTATTATTATTATTATTATTATTTTATTATTAATTAATCTATCATTATTTTTATTACTGTATTTATATAATGTTTTATAATGTGAAATGTTTTATGATAAAGTGTTATTTAACTAATACTTCGTTATTATTATTTTTATTGGATGTATTTATTATTATATTATTATTACCTTATTATTATTTATATTATTATTATTATTATTATTATTATTGTATTATTATTATTGTGACTATAAGGGTAATTGTTATTGTCATCATTGTTGCCATTAGCGGTGTAGGCGCAATAGACCTATGTATTAATTAATTTATATATAAGTCATAACTATGTATTATATAGTGAGAATAAAGTTATTTTTGATTTTTTTTTGCTATGAATTATTATATTATTATTATTTTATATTATTATATTAATATTATTATTTATTATTGATTATTAATTGTTTAAGTTGTATTGGTTATTATTATTATTAAGTTAATTAAAACTCAATATCAGCATTTATTAATGTATGATTTTGATGCTTTTCCATCCTACTGAATGTATTTCTTTCAAAACAAGAAATTTTCTTTAAAATTTATTCTGGATGAATAAATAAAACAATTGATTTTTAGTTTAGTACCAAGCTTTCGTCCGTACACTTCGGACATTTTTCAACGGAATAAATTTTTTTTAATATTTTAAAAAAACAATTTTGAATAAAATAAGATTTCCTTGTAATAAATAACCAAATAAATAAATAAAATTATTAAATTTAAAAAGTTAGAAAAGTTAGACTTCCCCCCAGTATATTAATAAGAGAAAACTATAAGAACAACTTTAAAATAATTTACTTACAATACATGAATGAAAAACGAAAACGATAAGCTCGTATTATATTATAAAATTGAAAAATATCAGTCCAAGAAGAAAGATGAAGAGACAAATTCAGAGAAAATTTTACAGTAAAAGAGCATATTAAAGCAAAAGACGGGAAGAAATTATATTATGATCGTACTATAAGCCATTGAAAATGAGCTCGTGCTTCTACCGTGAAGCGCTTTCGGATGGTGGGATTATTAACGTTTGTGTACCGATTTCCATGTTCTGAAAGTGGATGTAACTCCCTCTTTATCGGTCACAACGAATACCCCTACATGAAGATGTCGCAACATAAGTCAATAACCCGAGCAAAATATTTTCAACATTTTAAAGAAGAACACCACTAGCACAAAAATCATTATAACCGCTTAAAATGGGTCTTCACTATGTTAACAAGAGAAATATTTTTATGATCGTTAGTGAGGGCAATCGTTCTCTTAAGGAACATAAACCAGTGATAAACATAAAAATTAACGAAATGTCCAATTTTGTGAAACATCTTTAAATGACGAAAAGTCAATGTAAGTTAACTTTTTCCTAAAACTTTTAATTTAATCAATTTTTATTTTATTATCTGCTTATTTTATTACAAGAATTTCACAAATCAAAATTATTGAAATATCTAATAGCTATCTTGTTTTTGTGTATTCGAAGTGTACGGACCCGGAAAGCTTGGTACTATACTAATAAATCAAATATTTAATTTTAAACAAAGAATAATTTTAAAGAAAAATTTCTTCTGTTGAAGAAAACTTTCAGGAGGCTTGAAAAGCAAATGCAAAAATCATATCTATTATTATATTATTATTATTATTGTTATTATTGTTTTATTATTATTATTATTATTATATTATTATTATTATTATTATTATTATTATTATATTATTATTATTAGTTAATTATTATTATTATTATTATTATTATTAATTATTATTTTTAATTATTATATTATCACTGGAAGCAACAAATTTCATGTCTGTATTAATTACTGGGGCTCAAATAAAAGCAAATGTGCGTTTTTTATGTAAATAAATGTATTTAGTAGTGTATGGACCTACTTTTTATATATGTAAAAATATGTAATTATGCATTGTTCAAACCTGAATAAAGTTTTCAGAATTATGAATATTATTATATTATATTATTATTATTATTATAGTTTTCATGGTTTCTTGATATTATTATTATTATTATTATTATTATTATTAATTTAATTAATTATTATTATTATTATATATTATTATTGATTATTTATTATTATTATATTATTTTATTATATATATTATGTCTTGAAGAAATGATAAGATGTTAAAAAAAGAGCATATAATAGTTCCAATTAGGTAAGTCCATTTCCCAATTTGGTCCTACAAAAGACTCGAGCAGAAGGGAATATTCTTCCGAGATTTAAAAATACCTTAAAAAATGAAATTGAGGAAAGAAAATTGGAGATTTATGAGTGTTAGATAATTTTTTACAATTTTAACCAATAAAGAAATAAATTTCGATCTTTTGTCTCGATTTTTTGATACTTTATTATTAAATTTTCGATCTTTGATGTTAAATTTCGATGATAAATTTCGATCTTTTGTGATTAATTTCGATCTTTGGTGATTAATTTCGATTTTTGATGATTAATTTCGATCTTTTGTGACTAATTTCGATCTTTGATGTTTAATTTCGATTTTCGATGATAATATTTCCATCTTCCATGTTAAATTTTGAAACAATTTTGATTTTCATTGATAAATTTCTAACTTTTATTTTTAAATTTCGATCTTCTATGATAAACATCGATTTTCGATGTTAAATTTCGATCAATACTAAATTTCAATCTTGAATATTAAATTCCGATTTTTAATGTTAAATTTAAATCATCAAGGATAAAATTTGATCTTCATTGATAAATTTCGATCTTCAAAGTTAAATTTTCGATCTTTAATTTGTAAAGTTTTCTGTTTTTAATATCCAAATTTCATTTTGGATATTTTTTAGTCTATGGTTTATCTAATTTTAGATGCATTCAGAAAATTTGTCTTAAAATATTATTATATAAAATTAATTATATTTTATTTATATATTTTATTATTATTTCTCAAAACTAATTATAAAATAAAATCCAAAGTTAAAATAAAATTAATTTTAATATTTATATAAATTGAAAAAATAAAGCAAAACATTATAAATTTTACAAAATTTTTTATTTAAAAAAAATATATATATATTTTTTAAATTATTTTAAGAAAAGATTAAAATTCTAATAATATTTAATACATTAATTTAAATATTAACGATGTAAGTAAAAATAAATCCTAAAATAAAAAATTTCGAGGGCAAAGAATATCTTACAAATACCTGAGATGTTTTTTAAGAAAGGAAGGTATACCATTCCTTGATAAAATCTATATCAAGGATAAGTCCAACAGGAAAGTCAACACATCGACGCTTTCCATAATAAATTTTCAGTGACAGCAGTTTCAGGATAACAAATCAATAAAATTGAACATAAATAATTATTTTAAATAATTTATCTGCTTTAACTTTTGTAAAAAAAAAATCATATTTTAATTAACGTTTTTTATTTTCTTTTTTTTAATTTTAATATTAAACTTTGAATTCTTTTAAAAATAGAATCACAATAGACAATTTCCTCTTGCGCACTACATCTAAATATTTTTAAAAAAACAAAAGAGGTATACTAATCTAATCAACCTCAAAACAATCAAACATATAATAGACAGAGATTTTCTTAAAATTATATATATTTACTATATATATATATACTATAATATATTATAAGTATATATTTATATTAGTAT
This sequence comes from Trachelipus rathkii, assembly GCA_015478945.1. Taxonomy (NCBI): domain Eukaryota; kingdom Metazoa; phylum Arthropoda; class Malacostraca; order Isopoda; family Trachelipodidae; genus Trachelipus; species Trachelipus rathkii. The sequence continues at coordinate 14,626 of JABUQX010107873.1, forward strand.
TATATATATAGTATATAATTACAGGTTATATATATATTATATAATATTATATTGTTGTGTGTGGTGTGTGTGTTGTATGTATGTGTGTTTGTGTGTGTCTTATTTAAGGTTCCAATCCATTGCAACCTCAGATTCTGCAGTTAACCTATTTAAGACGCAATTGCTAAAGAATATTTTAATAACTACAGATTGCAGTGGTAGATTTATATAGAATGAGCTCTGCTGTAAACCACCTACCCATCAAGTAATTTGATCAAAACAAGATAGTAAATTGAATAATTTGTTGGCTTCTCGGAGAAGAAAATAGTCTAAATTTTAGTGAAAAGACCGAATTTTAAGATAAGATAATAAGTGTGATATGTTTGATGAATTCATAGTAGTAGGCATAATAACCTGAGTTGTAAGGTAGAAGTTTCGATAGGCTCTAGTTCAGAGATAAAAAAGAACAAACATGTTCATCTACACATCGCAGTAACAAGAACTATCTTTGGCTGGGCAAATTGGAAGGATAAATAACACAGTAAGCGGAATATAAGTAGACGGCTTATCTATCATACGTTCGGGCTAAGAATGGAGAGCTGAGGTTCCTGTCGGAGGATTGGTCGACTCTTCAACAAAGTAAAGCCAGAAAAACGAAGATGTTACATGAGAATCAGTTAAGAAAGAGAGAACTTTGCATCCCAATCAAGCTGGTGGCATCACCCATCACAACCGTAGTTTCTAACCCAAGTCATGAGGAGTGAAAAGTGGATAAGGGAGCCTTCGATGCCTCATTCTCCAAACATCTCAGTTACACGGTATGATTTACTACATTTTACTTAAAAGAAGAGTTGTGTGTGTGTGTGTGTTACTGTTTTAAAGGCCTTTGTGTACATAAGAAGAAGGGGGAGGGGATGGAGTACCAAAGCTAAACATGGTTCACAGAAAGTGTTTTCATTGTGTAAGAATAGAGGGGTATGTTTGAGATATCCCCTCGATAGGTAAAGCCGAATATCTAAATATTTCGCAGCCGCCAGCTCAACCACTCCAGAGGTATGCTAATTAGGGGTAAACTTTCATCTCTTCCAACGGAGTCCTACGTTTACCTCTATATATATAATAAATTTAATATATATATATATATATATATATATATATATATATACGTATATATACTATATATATATATATATAGATAGTATATATATATTACTGTATATATATATATATTATATATAATAATATAATATATAATTTATTATACATATATATTATATGTATATACTATATATATATAATATAATATACTATATATATATATATATATATACTACTGTTTTAATATATAGTATATATATATATGTTATACTATATATATATATATATATATAACTATATATATATATATTATATATTATATAATATATGTATATATATTATATATATGATTATATATATCTATATATAATATGATATATATATAATATATATAATATATTATATATATATATAAATATATATATTATATATACTAATATATATATAGTATATATATATTATATATATATTATATATATATAATATATACTAATTAATGGACAATATGGATGTAACTTAAATTTCTTTAAAAAAATTATATTTTTCTCTGATAAATCATTAAAATTTTAATTTCATTTATTTATTTTATTTATTTATTTATTTATTTATTTATTTATTTATTTATTTATTTATTTTAATAATTCATTTATTTACCTAAAGTATATAGTTTCTGTAAAACGATAAAGAATGTCTCTAAACCAACGTCTCTCGATTAACTTTTTGACACGGATTGATGAGAGTCTTTACTTTCACTATCTTCTTTCTTCTCTCTCACTCTCTCCCTCTCTTAATTTTTCTCCCCTCTCTCTCACTCTCTCTCTCTGTTTTTTTCTCCTTCACTCGCCCTTTCTCCATCTCTCTATCCTTCTCTTCTCCCTTTTTGTTCGTATCTCTCTATTTCTATAACATTCTCATTTTCTCTTATTTATTACATCACTTCTCTCTCTCTTTCTCTATTTTACTCTTTCTCCCCCTCTCTCTCTTTCCCCCCTCTTCCTCCTTTTCCCTATCCGCCCCCCTCCCTTTTTTGTTTTTTCTTTCTCTCTCATTTTCCTTTAATCTCTTCCGTCTTTTCTCTCCTTTAACCTTTTTTCCTCTCTCTATTATTGGCTGTTTCATTTCTCTATTGTTTTACTTCCTTTCTCTCTCTCTCTCATCTCTCTCTGCTCGTCTCTCCTCTCTGCTCTCTTCAGTGCTCTCTCTCTCTGCTTTCTTTACTCTATTTCTGTGACCGTTCCATTTCTTCTTGTTTCTCACTTCCTTTCTTTCTCTCATTTTCACTGTGACACACATTTTCCTTTTATAATCTCTCTCTCTTCTCTCTTCTTCTCTCTCTCCTCTCTCTCTCTTCTGTCTCTTTTAAATCGTCTTATTTTTCTCTTATCCATTACTTACTTATCTCTCTCTTTATCTCTATTTCTCTCTCTCTCTCTCTCTCTCTCTCTCTCTCCTCTCAGTTCTCCTCCTCTCTCTCGTCTCTCATCTCTCTCTCTCTGTTTGCTCTCTTATTCCTTTCTCTCTATTTCTGTTGAACCGTTTCCATTTCTTCTTGCTTCTCTCCACTTTCCTTTCTTTCTCTCATTTTCAAACATGTGACACTACCTACATTTTTCTCTTTTTTTATATATCTCTCTCTCCTCTCTCCTCTCTCCTCTTCTCTCTCCCTCTCCTCTCTCTCTCTCTCTCTCTCCTCCTCCCTTCTCTCCCTCTCTCCTCCTCTCTCTCCCCCCTTCCTCTTCCGACTGCACTTCCACTCTCTCCTCATTCTTGCTCTCCTCGCTCCCTCCTCTCTCTCTCTCTCTCTCCGTTTTTAAAAGAAAAAAAAAAATAAATGTCTTATTTTTTCTCAACATCTTATCCATTACTTGTTACTTTTACTTTACTCTCTCTTTATTATCTTATTGCTCAAGCTACGACCTGTCTCTCTCCCTGCCCTCCTTTCGCCTCTATCTCGTCTCTTTCTCTCTTCTCTGTTTCTTTCAAATTGTCTCAATTTTCCTCATGTCTCCTTACCCTATTCCTCTCTTTTTCTTTCTTTTCTCCTTTTGATCTTGCCCCGCTCTTCTCTTTTTTCCATTTTTTAATATTGTGATTTATTTTCATTTTCCATTTTTCTCTTCTTATCTCCTTTCTTCCCACCTCTATCTCTCTTTTCCCCTCTCATCTCTCTCTCTTTAAATTTCTGTGACTTGTTTCTTATTTACCCCAACCTACTTAAATCTCTTAATTATTTTTTCCTCTCTGCATCGTCTAAAGCTTTCCCCCTTCTCCTCCCCCCCTTTCTTCCCCTCTCTCATTTACGTTTTTTCCATTACATTCAAATTAATTCATTATGCTTTTCCATTTTTTCGCTACTCCGGTCTGTAATGATTTTCCTTTTCTTCCCTTGTTTCCCCTCCTCTTCTTTCATAAATTTTTCTTCCTACTTACTTTATTTTTTTTTTCCCTTTTAAGCATATTCTTATATTTTTTTCAGTTTTTTTCTCTTTCTGTTCCTTCCTTTTGCAATTTATCCCTTCATCGTATCATTTCTCCTGTCTGTCTGTTCTGTCTGTCTGTCTGTCTGTCCTGTCTGTCTGTCTGTCTGTCTGTCTTGTGAGTCTGTTCTGTCTGTCTGTCTGTCTGTCTGTCTGTCTGTCTGTCTGTCTGTCTGTCTGTCTGTCTGTCTGTCTGTCTGTCTGTCTGTCTGTCTGTCTGTCTGTCTGTCTGTCTGTCTGTCTGTCTGTCTGTCTGTCTGTCTGTCCTATCTGTCTGTCTGTCTGTCTGTCTGGTCCTGTCTGTCTGTCTGTCTGTCTGTCTGTCTGTCTGTCTGTCTGTCTGTCTGTCTGTCTGTTGTCCTGTCTGTCTGTCTCTTCCTTCACCCACTATTACTCTTCATCTATATTCTCGTCTTTCCTTTCTTCTTATCACGATGTGTGGCAAGCACACACTCCTCTCTCTCTCTCTCTCCTCTCTCTCTCTCTCTCTGTCTGTCTGTCCTGTCTGTCCTGTCTGTCCTGTCTGTCTGTCTGTCTGTCTGCTTTTTGGTCTGTCTGTCTGTCTGTTCTTCCTGTTCTCTCTCTCTCTCTCTGCTCTCTCTCTCTCTATATTATATATATATATATATAATTATATTTATATATATAATTATATATTATATATATATATATATATATATATATATATATATATATATATTATTATATTATATATATATATATATATATATATATATTATTTCTCACTTTCGCTTTGTATAATTCCACCAATATTATTTATTCGTTATTTTCTGTTTATATATGTCGTTCTTTTGTACTTAATTTTGTCCTGTTCTCTCTCCCCTTTCCCCTCTCTTTTCTTTTTTCTTTTATTCTTATTATATCTAATTATTTTAGCTACCCTCTTTTTCTTTTTTCTTCTTTCTTCTTCTTTTCTTTCTTTCTTTTTCTTTCTTCTTCTTTTTATTTCTTCTTGCTCCTTATTTATGTTTTCCTTTCTGCCTTACTTTTTTGAGATCTTTTATTATTGTTATTAATTTTTATTATTATAACTTCCTTTATTTTAATTAATTTGCTCACTACTACTATTATTATTATTATTAGATTTATTATTCCTAAACTCCCTTCTACTTACCTAAACTTTCAACACTATCGTAAATAAGTTCTTTTCTTTTTTATTACATAAATAGAAGATGGAATAACCAACAAACAAATTTAAAATATTTAATTTATAATCGATATTTTCTTTAAATTTCCTTATAGTTTGCCTGTCCCTCAGCTCCCTCCCAAAAGAACAATATCAACCATCCCCGTCCTTCCCGCCTTTGCCTCTTTCCTCTTTTATTTAATTTTAAAAATATTATTTCTTTATTCATTTTCTTTAGTTCCCCCTTTGCGCTAAAGGGGATTATCTTTTTTGTTTTAGAAGGATTTGCAATATAAATATATTACTGTATGCAAATTATTTTATTACTAACTGATGTTTCTTGCATAGCTAAACACGAATATAATATATATAATATATTATATATATATATATATATATCTATATATATTATTATATAATATATATATATATATATATATATCAATATATATATATATATATATATATTAGGGTGTAGCGGAGTGGTTATTTTTTTTCCCCGCTATCCGCCGGTAGCGGAATAGTAAGTTTTTTAGGAGTTTTTGTCCACAGGTACTTAATAATAATTATATATAATATTATATATATATAATATATATATATATATATATATATATATATATTATATATATATATATATATATAATAATATATATATGTTACCAGAGTGCAGGATGCTTGGACCCAACTTTCTTTCCTACACCACACCAAACCTGCTTTCCCAGCACACCAGTTTTTGGAAAAAGATATAAATTAATGTTTTGAAAGTAATAATTCTCTCATAATTTATGCTTAAATAACCTAAAGCTTCTAAGCCCTTTCAGGGAAGAATCTTGCTTCTCTTTTCGCGTCGTAAATTGAATCTGAATTACTGCAAGATGCTTCGAGACTAGCTTCAACAGGTGTCGTGATCCAACTTGTTGAAGGGCATGCTAAGAATTCCGCCTGACGACTTCTGAGCAAGAATGTGGACAACTTTTAACAATTAATCACGCCCCCAAAACCTGTGGATCTTATCTGATTCCCACAAAAGCTTTTACCAACAACCAAGCTTTTTTTTTCCGTCTTCATATTTTTCGATCTATATGATAGAGTGTTTTTTTTTGCCACCTCTTGACAAGGACCTCTTTCATCGCTGCTATAGGATGCCAAAAGAACGTTCAATTGTTATTTAACAATGATAGCGCTTACATAGGTAAATGTTTTGTGTAAATTCGTGCAATAATTTTGCTTTTTTTAATCGCTGGTAATACTTTCTGTCTTTAGCAAGCATTTTCCATCACATAGCATCCTAAATATATTAAACGCCTCCATGAAACCAACGTGGTTTCAAAGAAATTTGGTTTTGTATCTAAGATTTAAAAAAAGTTGCTATTGCACATGCGTCATCGTTTTCCTGAGCTTGAAATCTATTATCTATCTTCAGCATGAGTGTTTCTGTCATCCTTGAAAGTTCCTTACCTTTTTACATATATAATATATATATATATAATAAAATTTATATATATATATAGTATATATATATATTATATATATTATATATATAATTATATATATATATATATATATATATATATATTATATAAATCAAGGGTGTTTACGAAATAGGGGGACAAATTTGGAGTACATTTTCTTTGTACCATTACAAGTGTTTTGTCTTAAATAAAGTTACCTGTAAAGTTCCTCATTTAGTAGGTAAATGAGTTAGAAAGGTGCAAGGGGTATGATGTGAAAATTGGTGTTTATTTTCCGTAGATGTGGTTATTATTATTATTATTATTATTATTATTAATTATTATTATTATATTATTATTCATTATTATTAATTATTATTATATTATTATTCATTAAAATTGTTAATATAATATATTATTTATTCTTAATAATATTATTGATTAATATTTAATTATTATTATATTATTTTATTTAATTATTATTATTATTATCAAATTATTATATTATTAATTATTATTATTTATTATTATTATTTTTATCATTATTATTATTATTAATTATTATTATTAATTATTATTATTATTAATTATTATTATTAATTAATTGTTATTTTATCATTATTTATTAATTATTTATTATTATTTTTATCATTATTAATTATGATTAATAAATGATTAATTAATTATTATTTTTTATTATTATTTTTATTTTTATTATTATTATTATTATTATTATTATTATTATTATTATTATTATTATTATTATTATTATTATTATTATTATTATTATTATTATTATTGAATATTATTAATTATTTTATTATTATTATTATTACTTATTATTATTATTATTATTATTTTTAAATAATACTTAATATTATTATTATTATTATTATTATTAATTATTTAGTTAAAATTATTATTAATTTATTAATTATTATTAATTATTATTAATTTCCATTCTCCATATTTAATATTGGTGATTATTCATTCTTATACGTCTTTCCTTATATTATTAAATTCCGGTTCCTATTCGTAATTATTAACTATTATCATAGTAATAATTACTATCAAATAAATTTATTTGTAATTAAGGCATTAATATTGTTATTAGTAAAATTAGGAGTATTATGAATGATTCGCATTATTATTTGTCTTATTATTATTTGTTATTGCTTGTATCCGTTTCCCCGAGTAAATATTGCTCGAATACTATCAACAATATTCCCAGTATTATTCATCCCTTAATCTCTATATAATAAGGTGGTACCTATCAAGCAAGCCTATATCATTGTCGCAATAATAAGAGACAGCAATTACCTTAATTCTATAGGTTACTAGTTACTACTACTCATTAAGCGTTGCCAAGTTTCCGTAGGCCAACTCGTTCATATCACGGAACAACAAACCACCAATATTCACATCATACTCCTTGCACCTTTCTAACTCATTTACCTGCTAAATGAAGAACTTTACAGGTTACTTTTATTTAAGACAAAACGCTTGTAATGGTAAAAAGATAATATCCTCCAAATTTGTCCCCCTATTTCGTAAACACCCTGTATAATATATATTATTATATATATATTATTATATATATATATATATATATATATATAAATATATAATATATATATATATATATATATATATTATATATTATATATATATAATATATATATATATATATATATATATATATATTATTATATATAATATA
>JABUQX010107874.1:0-5000 GCA_015478945.1 Trachelipus rathkii
GAGATATATATATAATAATATATATAATATATATATTATATATATATATATAATATATAATATATATATTATATATATATATATACATATATATATATAAATAATATATATATATATATATATATATATATATGTTAGTTTTTATTCATAAAATTTTACAAAATGTCATTGTTACTATTAGTTTTTCCAATAATATGTGAACAGAGGAGACAAAATTTCTATTCACGATTGCGTTGCAATATGCAGTATTTTGATCGATTTGCTATATGGTTTCAATTTTTATCAATAATTAATATATTTATAATACTTTAAATTTTCAATTTCGTAACTCTTTTTAATAATGATTTTAACTTTTTTAATAATAATATTGTGGTTTACTTTGACACAAAAGGAAACTTATTTTTTAAGCTAATTCGCAATATTTTCAATAATGCTTCTAAAGCCCACAAAAGTAAAGAAGTTACTATCGAGAGTTGTCGATTCGGTTTGATTCAAATGCCTACGATACAATTTTGGGCTTCGTCGATTATGATTAATATCTTAATATCGATATATCGATAGTTACAAATCGATAAATTATTCAATTTTTCATTTTCCTTTTAGTGTGTGCGATTTTAAAGGTTTTCAGGTTTGCAAAAAAAATTGTGTATCATAGTTTGTTTATATATATGTGCCTGTAAATATATTAAACAATTGTTACACGGAAAGGAAAGAGAGAGAATTATAGTTATAAAAGCAGAGTAAGAAATCTAATGAAGCATCGATATATCATTTATTTATCAAAAAGTGGACAAAAATATAATAATCGGAATTAAATCAGAATAAAAATCGAACTCAATTGTGGAAAAACGCGAAATGTTAAAAATCCACAACAAAGGCGAATTAAGTAACAAAACGCGAGCCTTTCCGGAAACAAACTGAGTTCTTTGCTAAACCTAAAATAAGGATATAGAAATATTAGCAAAAATCATGTGGGTCCACCAAGATTATTGGCCCTTCTCTTTACTGAAAAGAGTCAAATTTCTAGAGACTAAGATTTTTGCTAACATAACCACTCCAACAAAATTATTTATTCTAAACATAAAAACATAGTCTTTTTACCAATGCTAAAAAATGGGAAGAAGGGTAGTGGTATCACTGTTATATAAAAAATGGAACCTAATAATTCCATAAGGCCATTAAACTTTTAAATTACAATTCCTGTTTGAGAAAAAAAAATACACCAAGCGAATGGAAAGTTAATATTTTTTCCCTTCAAGATCAATAAACCAAAAGTACTCTTGAAGGCCTACCAGAAGGTGACACCTTTGCTGGAACAGTGTCCTAAAAGAGGAAAGATGAAGTCTACTATAGGAACGGACCTCGTCCAACTGGTTAATTACTTTTTACTGCATTTATAACAGGGGCGTATATATAGGATAGGCCGGGTAGGTAGCTCCTACCCAATATTTTTTAGGTTTTAAATAATTGAAATTAAATTGTAAAGTATACTAAATTATTAAAAATTTATAATAAAGTTAAAAAAAAAGAGCTATTTTTTGCATCATAAATAAAGAAAACAACCACAAATAATAAATTAGCTTATAAAATAATGAATTCATTTGAAATTCTCGCTCTACTCTGATCTTCCATAGTAAATCTTACCCACGCGACGAATGGAACGTCCTTTTCCTACGTCAACTATAAATGGAGCGGGCTAGTCTGTCCTTACTCCTATAATAATCGATATATATATGAATCTTTCGTTCTCGAATCTTTCCCGTAAATATGTGCGATATGTTTAATATCGATCCGTTTCTATAATGTGGCTTGTGGCAGTTTCTTTGAAATTTTTGTATCGAATGTTTGATTTGTTCTGATATTGAATATTAATTTATATAACTTTTATTTAAGTGGTTTTTAGCATTATATACATAAATTAATTGAAATAAGGCATAATGAAGTAAGTGTAGATTTTATATTAAAGAAAAAACTCTTTAAAAACTTATCTATAAAAGCACAGCTCTATTTTAAAAAAAATGATAGGCCTAAGAAATTACTCAATTGAATTGTATTTAAAATTAAGCTATTTGGTAAATATAAGAAAACAGTTTTCATACATAAATAGGTTACGTATATAATATTAAAATTGTTTTTTCGATGTTTTCGTTAGCTATAATATTTATATATTATATTTATATATATTATATTATATATATATATATATATATATATATAATATATATATATTTATATATATATATCATATATAATATGATATATATATATATATATATAGTTATTATAGTATATTATATATTCTATAATATATATATATATATACTTATATATTAAATATATTTAATAATATATAATATATATATATAATTATATATATATATTATATATATATATTATATAATATATAATATATATATATATATATATATATAATATATATATATATAAACTCTGCCTACCCAAGTGTATTCTTCCAGGTACGCCACTGATTTATAAAGGATCTGGTTGAAATTCTAACCGTTGGAGTCTGGGATGCAAGCTAAAGGGAAGAGACTCGTAGCAAGCAGTAGATTATGACAAGGAGTAAGCTTTGAAACAACTTTTTGTAGGGAGCGAATTGACTAGAAAGCGGTTTCCAATATGTATTTTTTATCGAAAAATACCAATTTCTTTTAGAATATTCGTGAAAGTCTCCAAAAGATCTAGGAAAAGAAGAATGATTTTGTGGGTGTAATATAAAAGTTTCGGTAGGTGATTTACGAATATAATGCAAAGCTTCATTTGAAAGCTGTTGAGATATTGATTCGCATCGAGGCATGTTATTATTAGAGAATAGAAGTGTAATATTTGCATTTCGATACACAGGCGGCATGTGATTTTGAACTGATAAATAAGAAGACACATAAGATGGTACAGGTCTATCAGTTGAATGGAATTGAGGCTGTTCCATAACTGTTTAATAAGGTGTTTCCAATTTAGAGAAAGGACTAGTGGTTTTCGTTTTAGTGGAAGAAGAATGGCAATATAATAATCTCTGTGGGTCGTATATTGGTAGTTTTTAAATTTAAAGTTGGGTGAAAATTGCACTTGTGTTCTAGGTTGGAGATTACCATCTAACCTTTGATGTGGGACAGATAGAATAAAAGAGTCATATAGTTTCATTCAAGTTTTTAGTGAATATTTTCAAAACGTAAAATTGAATAGGCAACAACTTTAAAGTTGTCCATGTTTTTAAAAGACTCTTTGACGCCAGAAACACATTTAAGCAAGAATTTATGGAAAGAAAGAATGCTTATAATAACAAATGGTCCAAACTATTTCTTGTCTAACTTTGGAGATTGGTGTGATGGTTTTGCATATTATATATAGATACGATCAATTATTTTCACAATACTTTTTGGTGCATGAGCCCTGAGCGTTTTGTCTTTCAATTATTTTTCTGGTTTCAGATTGGAGTTTCTTGTAAGGTCTCTAATTTCCACAGCACTTTCATGCATTTATGCATTATAATCAACAAAATATCTTTATTTTCTATCTTCTTATGAGAAAAAGGAGAAACAACTTTTGAGAGGTCATAACGCAGACGCTTTTCATAGAAATTTAGAAGAAAATGTGGTGTATTTCCGATAGAGGTATTAGAAGAAAATGTGGTGTATTTCCGATAGAGTTATTATAGATAGAGTTTAAAGCAATTTGAGAAAAATAAATGAATTTCCCCAATTGTTATGGACTTGATTGATATAATGAAGCAGTTAATTCTCTATGCGCTGATTTTGACGCTCCACCAAACTCTTTCCCGTCGGTTGCATCACAGTGATTGTGGCGTTCTTTATATTTCACATACAACACATTCCCTTAAAGAAAGCTGAAGTAAATTCTCCGAATTTGACTGAGACAAGAATTTCACGTCATTGTTGATTAACAAGGATTTTGTTAAGAAGATCTTCGGCTATATATTTACCATCTCTAGAGGGTACAGAACACAGTTCACAATAGCGAGTTATTCTGTCTTTGAAAATAAAGATGTAGCGAGTACCTGCTATTTTACATTTAGGATGAGGGCCAATGGTGTCTAAGTGTATTTTAAAAAAGATGTGAAAGGAAGGAGGATAGTTAGAATACCGACTCGACCAAGTTTAGCACCTTTTACTTCTAAACAGGAAGAACACTCTTGACAAAATTTTGACAAGTTTTGTCCTTTTTGAAAAGGTTTATGTATCTCTAATTCGTCAATCGGTCTTTCTTATTACAGTATGACCAGCTCCTAGGAAGGCATGACTCAAAATTATAAGAGTATAAATCAGAAAGTCTGGTACTTGGAAAAGATACCTGGAAACAGTTGATACATAATGTAGCAAACCATTGTTTATGGTATGTGGTGCTGTTAAGACAGGAGATTGGGCTTTAACCCATTTAATCAAACCTTTTTTCCAAAGTCGAATTGTAAAATGGAAGTTTTTTCTATTTTATGAAAGTTTCTGCTCTATAATTTTCTGGCACTCAATCTAAGTACTCCTACTTATTATTCTTGCTAACAATTATGGTTAGTATTACTTAATATTTGGCTTGTCCTGATCAATAAAATGGACTTTTTTATCAGGGGCGTATACATAGGGTAGGCAGGGTAGGTAGCTCCTACCCAATATTTTTTAGTCTTTTTAATAAAATAATTTAAATGGTAAAGTAAAATAAATTATTAGAATTTATATGAAAGTGTAAAAAAAGGAACTGATTTATAAAATAATTTTAAAGAAAATCAACTACTTTAGTAATAATAATTATAATAATTAAATTCATTTGGAAATTTTCCTTCCTACTCTGTTCTTAAGAGTAAATTTCAAAGCTATGGGCGTACGGGTAGATCTTTCAATATTTCATATAAATATATAGGGAAAAGCCAAGCGTCATACTTTGCTGTACGAGCGAAAAAATACGAAAATTTTCGCGAGTACGAAACTTTCGCTCACCCAGTGCCAGGAAAATCGTACGAAAAATTTGAA
>JABUQX010107874.1:20000-22500 GCA_015478945.1 Trachelipus rathkii
TAAATAATCCTTGATTTGTTAACCCCCCTTTATTTTTCTATGATTGATGCTGGGGTACCTTCAACATCTATCGATAGAGATAATCAAAATAGTCGGCCAATGTGGAAAGCAGTAAAAGTCGCAAAGAAAACTTCCTTAATTATGATTCTTCGGAAGAATCGGAGTAGATAATCGGTATCTGTTTTTGTTTATAGTGTTATATAGTCATTTCTATTTGTTTCTATTCTCGTATCTTGTCCTAAAGAGGTCAGATGCCATTACTCCCGGGGAGAATAAGGAAATTATTAATGGTTGCTAAAGAATTTAGTAGTAAGAAGAGGTTAAAATTTTCCTGGGGTCTAGAGGTTTGCTAGACTTTGTAAGGTTGATAAATATTTTCCGTTATTGTTAATTCAGCCATTGCATTATGGACTTTGTTAAAAGAACAATCTTTTAGAACTCTATTGAATAATCTTTCGTCGTTAAGATTTCCTTCGTAAAGAAGTATTTATTAAAGTTAAGAACAGTCATTTCTGACTTGGTTGGAATTTAAGATAGCCTTCAACCATCCTAGTGAAAAATAATCAGATATTCACGGAGGTCGGGTGTGAGTCGTTGGCAAAATCATTTGCTTCGTGAAAGATTAAAATCGTTATGAAATAATCTTCTTAACACATAATATATATATATATATATATATATATATATATATTCTCTCTCTATATATATATATATATATATATATATATATATATATATATATATATATATATATATATATATATATATATATATATATATGCTCATATATATATATATATATATTACATGACTGCCATCACTCACGGAGCAGGTCCCTTTACAAAAAGAAATTGAAAAAGAAAAAATTACAAAGAAAAACAAAAATTAAATGATGAAAAATAAACCCACCCTGTCCCTTGCCTAACCCAATTCCCTCAGGTGGGTGCAGACGCTGGACTTAAATAGAGGAAGATTGAGTATCGCAGGGAAAATAGAAGAAGCAAGGAGTTCCACAAAACAGATGTGGCTGGAAGGAAGGAGGCACCACAACGAGCGATCACAGGCCTTCAACATATTCACGCAAATTACCAATATAAGAACTCTACAAGCACCTCTTGTGTTACGAGGACGACACAGTGGTGGAGGAATGCGAGAGGTCAATTCTCTCGAGCACCTACCGTTGCAATACCTATAGAGAAAAGAGATAAGGCACCAACGTCTGGTCAAGAAAGAGGGTCAAGGGAGTCAGAAAGTATGGAACAGTTTATAAGCCTCTTAGCATTAGCTTCAATCTATCCAAAAGGAGGGTGGAACCGGATCCACCCCAAATGTGAGAACAGTATTCCATACAGGGGCGAATAAGACCCTTATATAATTGGAGTATCTGAGCAGAGGAAAAAATTCACGTAATCTGAACAGAATTCTCAGCTTCTTTGAGGTCATTTTAGCAACCGATGTGATATGAGGTCTCCAAGACAGTTTACTATTTATGTTTATTCCAAAAATGTTTATGTTGTTTACATGTAAGATTTTAGCCGTCAAAGGGGATAGGAAAGTTATGAGGTATTTTAGAGAGGGATATATGAAGAAGTTGAGTTTTCAAAGGTTGAATTTCATAAGATTGCGGTTACCCCACTGAGAAATCCTGCCCAGATCGGCAAGAATTGAATCAGAAAGCTGTAGATGAGAGGCAACTCTAGATACAAACGAGGGAGCACAATTGAAATGAGTGTTAGAATGGAGAGTTGAGTCATCGGCGTCAGAGTGAACAGAGTTAGAAGTGCAGCTAATTTATTAATTTAACAATTATGATTATATATATATATATATATATATATATATATATATATGTAAAATAACCTTTAATATATGTATATAATATAGCCTTATATATATATATAATATATATATATATATATATATATATATATATGTCCATTTATAAAAAAAATAATTATATATATATATATATATATATATATATATATATATATATATATATATATATATATATATATATATATATATATATATATATATATATATATATATATATATATATAACATATATAATATATATATATATATATGTAATGGGACGATTAATCGATCATCGTCATCGGCAAAATCGGCATATTTTTTCTCAATCGTCATCGTCAATTTTCTGCCGATTATTTTGCCGATTAAGTGAGGAAATATTACAACAGACAAGACGATATTTTTTGCTGTACTTCTAACTCTGTTCATTCTTACACCGATGGCTCAACTCTCAACTCTTCCACTTGTTTCAAATATTCTCCAACTTCTGCAGCTAGAGCTTCCTCTCGTTTTTATCTCTCCGATTCTCTTCTTCTGGATCTGGATGTAATTTTTCTGTTGGGTCACCGCAACTTTGTGAAATTTAGCTCTTTAAAAACTCAACCTCATTTTCACTCTCAAAACACCTCCCAACTTTCCTATTTCCTTCGGCAGCTCTAACGTCTCAAAAGAGAACAACATA
>JABUQX010107874.1:27500-30000 GCA_015478945.1 Trachelipus rathkii
TATTTGAACATTGGTCGATTTTCAAAACCACCTATATTTTTGGGTTTCAAATTAAAAATTGGGATAATTTTTTTCTGTTTATCCGATCTGTATGAAATATTCAGAACATTTGTAGTCGAACAAATTCATTTTACTTAGATAATTTTTGTATGCAGTAGTTTTGAATTTGTTCTTGGAACAAATTTCAAATTGAAATTTTTAAAATTTTCTTTTGAGTACACAAAAATATTTTTAAGTAAAAAAGGTGTATCTTGCCCGATTATATAAGCCTTGATAATTTGATGTTGATCGGGTAAGTAGAAAAAATGTTTTCAAAAATTCAAACGCTTGAAAAGTGAAATATTGATTTTTCTACTTATCCTATCAACATCAAATTTTAAGGACTTGTATAATCGGGTGAGATACACCGTTTTTACTTAAAATAGAATTTTTTGTATACTCAAAGAAAATTTTAAAAAATTTCCCAAATTTTTTTTTTTTGAAAAATTTGTTCAGAACAAATCAAAACACCTACGCCTTAAATTATGGCAGAAATAAAATGTTGCATCTCTTCCGCTACAAATGTCTGAAAATTTCATGCAGATGTGATTCACCCTAAAAGTAATCTTATTTTTCTCAACTTGAAAACCCAAAAATAGTGGGTTTTGAAAATCGACCCAATGTTGTGTGAAGGTCAAATATAAAATTTGAGTTTCTACGCTTTTGAATGGTCAATCTTTGTATATTTCAAGTTTAGTCATTTTCAAAGCACAGGAAGGAGTTTCGACAAGTATCCAAAGCTGTGGTTCAAAATTGAAAATGCCAAAGCACAATGACTACGAACGAAAAAACTGCTCGAAAACTGGCCCGTTTTTAACAAATCGCGAAAAACACGTTGGTGTTTATTGGATCAAAAATCGGCTGGCTCAGAATATTATCTCATTTTGGGTGGGGTGAAAATTGAGCTGCGTGGCAAAAATTGACTACCATCCCTAATACAAATATATATATTTTTTTTTAGAAATTACAACACTTATTAGGCCTACTTCTTATATTTTCACTAGTCACAAAAGAAGCAAGTTCAAGTAACGAAAAAGTTAATGACTCATTGAACGGTCGGTAGTGACTATCTTTTATCTTCAACGAATAATAAATGAAAATACAGCATAAGAAAAACATGTTAAACATTACTAAGCGAGATAATAACCGTTTAAGAATAAACACATTTTGAGCTAATGAGAGGAGCGTTTAGGAAATTTTGGTAAAAAAAGTATATGTTATCGAAATCGAATCTAATACAATTTAAAATCTGATAAGAAAATATTTTATAAACTCGTAAATTAAGGTAACGGTTAACAAATTTTAACTCGCTAATAGTCCCGTTACTTCTTTTCGAAGTAAAGCGTTAAAGTTGTAATTTTTAAAGAGATAAATAACAGTTAACTCTTTAACGCGTTAAATGCTCACATTTGTATATATATATATATATATATATATATATATATATATATATATATATATATATATATATATATATATATATATATATATATATATATATATATATATATATAGGTTAGTCTTATTAAGAATTAATGAGAAATCATTAATAAATTTACTCTGTGATTGGAATGAGAGCATCTTTTCTTTAGTCTTTATTAAACAAGTCACATGAGAATGAAATTTGCACAATGAGATATTTCATTATATGTTTCAGTTGACAATGAGAATAATAATAAAGGATTGTTAATTGTGATTAATGATTGATACATGATTATTAGTAATTTTGGTAATAAGGAAGAAGTGGGAGTACCACATCTTCTCCGTGCGCAAGGTCGGGGCACAATCCCTGATGCTGGGCATTCAAAATGAAATAGCATCTTTCATTCAAAATCTGGCTCCTCCCTTTTGGGTAAGCCTTTTCTAACAGCTTTTTATATAATAGTTCGCTTGGTAACACATTGAAATAATGTTAAAGAATGGTACATAGGTACACATGGGAAATATAATGTCCGTTTCCCTTACATACAGGTTGTACAGGATTTTTAGGCTGCTGAATTGTTTATTCTTTGTATGTAATTAGTAGGTATATTTTCTGTAGATATATATATATATATATATATATATATATATATATATATATATATATATATATATATATATATATATATATATATATATATATATATATGTATATATATATATACTATATATATATATATATACTATATTTATATAACATATATATATATATATATATATGTAATATATATAATAATAATGTATATATAATATATATATAATAATAATAATATATATATAATAATAATAATATGTATATATAATAATATAATATATAAAATATCAATAGCAATAATAATAATAATATATATATATATATATAATAATAATAATAATAATAATATATAATAATATTAATATGTATATATAATATATATATATGTATATATAATATAATAATATATATATATATATATATATCACTAATATAATATATATA
>JABUQX010107874.1:32500-43380 GCA_015478945.1 Trachelipus rathkii
AATTTCAATTTTTGCCTCCGTAGAGAGCGTAATTATAATACTTTCAAAACACTGGTTGCGATGGCAACGTAAAAACCGTTTTATTATAATCTCTATTTTGAGATTTCCCTGCCTCTCAAACGTCATAAATGGGGCCTCCCAAATTGGCATCACTTCTCCATAAATATAGTTAGCAGTTTGCAATAAATATGTGAAACAAAATAAAATAAAGAAACTAATTTAAAAAAAAAAAACTTTTTTATATATATATATATATATATATATATATATATATATATATATATATATATATATATAATGATATATATATATATATATATATATATATATATATATATATATATATATATATATATAAAGACAAATAAATATATTTATAAAAAAATATATATATATATATATATATATTTATATATATATATATATATATATATATATATATATATAACTATATATATATATATATATATATATATATATATATATATATATATATATATATATAACAACAACAAAAGCCTATATATATATAAAAAAATATCTTTATATATATATATATATATATATATATAGCGGAAGGACCAATTATTAAATTTCTAAGAAAAAATGGTAATAATTCATATAAATTACTAAAATTATTTTACCAAATTTGTTAACTTTAATCCCGGGCATGAGAATGAGCAAAGTCCAAATTAACATCCAGTTTTTATGTCAATATTTCGACATATTTAGAGGATGGCAGGTCCAGCAAGTCTTTAATTTCCAACAGTATTTCTCAAGTAGGTTTTCAGAAGTCTTAATGTTGAAAAGCTTCTTTCTACTGAAGCAGTAGACACGGGTAAAATTGCCAGTATTTGAAACAAGATGTAAATATTTAAAAATTGTGAATACGAACAAGAAACTTGTCCGTCTATTGCTGTTTTTGGACGATCTGTTCTGTGATGCCATTTCAACTTCCATAAAACCCATTCTGCCTTAACTAAATTTTCAATTGGGCTTTCGAGATCTTCCTTGTAAAATGTTACACAATCTTTTATCTTCTCATATGGCATATTACACCTGTTCGGTATGACAAATTGCAAGGAAGATATAATTTCTTTATGATTTAAAAACCTCTCCCCTAATGCTGATATTAAATCATCCAGAAATGGTATAAAAATGGATGTGCGATAATAAGTCTGTGAGTTGGAAGTAGGAATGTTGGATCTGAATTTTTTGAATTTGCTAATTCTTGGTAAAGCAATTTCAATGCTCAGATTCAGATGCGCTTACACATTCTTTAAAATTCTGCTGAAATTCTAATGTTGCATTTTCTCTGATAGATTTAAGTTTAGTTTTAACTAGATTCACTTCATTATATGCACTCATCAAATCAAAAAAGTGTGTCTGCAATCGTTTGAAAGATTGTATGTTAAACTTAACAATCTGTTTGAAACAAATAAGGAAACCAGAAAAGATTCACTATAAACATTGTTTAGAATTTAGGTAGTTTTTTTGACAGATCTCCAACTTCACATTTATTTGCTCTAAAACTGCTATTATTGGGTTCATCATCTCTTTAAATAATAAAGCCGATTCATGCCGTTGGCACCAGCGAGTTTCGCAAACTTTTTAATCTTTTCTTGCTACTCTTAGGAATAAGTTCTAATTTTTTTTCAAGAACTTTTGTCCTCTTAGCACTTTTAAGCAAAAATGTACAACATTCTAATATTTTTCCAATTGCACTTCGGATATTCTGCTTTAGAAGCGTCTCTGAGGCATAAATTTAAGCAATGCGAAACGCAATTGAGTATAAATAGCTTTGGGATATTTTTCCTTTATTCACCTGAACTCCCCTGAACTCACCACTCATTGCTGCTGCTGCACCGTCCCGTCCTCTTAGATTATTCATATTCAAACCAAGGTTCAGTTACTTTTTCTTCAGTGTTTTAATACAAGACTTATTCCCCGTCAAACCATTCACTGAGACAGAAACACAAAAAAATCTTCCTTGATGATTTAGTATCAATATCAACATAAAGCACACACAACAGAAAATTGTTCTTCTGGGACACATCCAATCCAATCATCGGCTAAAGAAGAAAAAAATTTACTTTTATTTATGTTTTGCACCATTTTACGTTGAATGAGATGCGCAAATGATTGGTGAGCATTTTGGACTGTGTTACTGGTATACATGGCATTTTTAGCACTAGTTTTTAAATGTCCTGAAAGAACATGGTCTCCAACATTAGCATGATATCTTAAAGACTCTGAAAATTGCCATCGTTTCTCAAAAGGCAAAGAGAGTTCGATTCGACCTGACTCATGATGTCCACGTAACGATATTTTGCTTACCACAGAATCGAATGGTTTCAACAATTGGAATTAGCCGCTTTCTACTGACTTCGGCCTCCCTTTTTCTTCTGACTGCCAATCTGTTTGTCGATGCTCTTGATTGATCTCTTTTCTACAGATTCTTTGTGATATTTAGTTGCCTCGTGTTTTCTGAAAGATTTCATGGCTTTCTTTAAGTTTGAATACGGTCTTGAGACAAAAACACCCAATTCCCGGATCTTTCTTTTACATTTCTTATTCTATTTCCAAAAGCAATACACAATTTGAACAATAAACCCCAACATTTTTATCAGAGTAAACTAACTTTAAAATCATCAAACCACTTTCTTTAAGAAAATATCTTTTCTACCTTGCCTTCCCTGAGCAAAGAAATATATATTTCAGATCTGGTTTCAGGGAATATTTTAATATTTCCACTTTTCCTTATTGCTAAACCGTACCTATGAAATTGCCAATATTGTTGGAATGAACAATCCTTTCTGTATTCCCTGATTGCGCCTGACTTATAGACGCTTGTGAAGGAAAAACATTGAGATTTTTCAGCTGCTGTCGCAGTTACAGAAGTTCCAGGAGAAACTGATTTGAGTCCTCAATCTTTGAATAACAGGAATCTTTATTATCATAGTGCTTACTTTTTTGTGAAAAAGTCTCAAATGTCTATTCTTTTCATATTTTTTTTTTTTTTACTTTAAGTTTGAATAACAAAGAACAAATGTTTAGCCTAAAAGTGCAGGCTCCAAGAACTATTACCTAGCAACTTCATATTATATCCTTAAAACAATAAGATCAAGATAGCTTTACACTGACACCACAATGTTATCTCATTCACTCAAACTAAAATTAACCAGCAGAAGACAAAAAGGCAACTGCCAGACAGTCCTTCAAAAGAGGAACACTATTTCCTTCAAATTTAGCAAATTGTACCTAATTTGGTACGAATGTTTTAATAAAATTTATGGTTTTTTCTTCTTTATGATTTGCAAAAATTATCTCACATTGCACAACAATATTCAATTTTTTATATCTATGCACAGCAAACTTGATTTAAAAATCAACAAAATTCAGAAATCTGAAATAAAATAAAATAAACTGGCATCTGCACGGTAAAGCTTGACAATTCTGGGAATGGATGATCTGCATCGAGTTGCCATGAGTTGCAAAAACATGTAATTTAAATAAATTTTTTTTAAGCAAGAGGATTTTAAAAAATAACACGTGGGGATATGTATACGTCTATTTTTTAAATTATTTGCTTTCCCTACGAATAATACTAAGAAAAATTCCGCCGAAGGGAAATAGAAGAGAGTAAAGGGAACGACAAGAAATACATGTAAAATTATGAGTCGAGTGATTCATCGAGTAAAGTTTCATTAGAATCGAAAACGATGAGCTAAAACGCTCTTGGAATACCATCTCAAGGGTAAAGGTTCAAACCCACTTAGGACCATTGCAAATATACAAATAATTGTTGCGTTTATTGCACAAATATCTTTGAATACTAATAATGTCCAATTAAAAATTACCCAGTGTTGCCCTCCGAGTGTTGGCGGGGAGGGCCGTCGGAGGTTAGGTGTCCAAGACACGCCTCACTCCTCTTGGGAAGCTAAGCTTTCAGAGGTAAAATGATGGGTTTCCTTTTAGCTCATCATTGGTCAAGAGGTAAAGCTCTACGAGTACCATCTCAAGGGTAAGGGTTCAAACCCACAGGACCATTAATATACAAATAATTGTTGCGTTTATTGCACAAATATCTTTGAATATATATATATATATATATATATATATATATATATATATATATATATATATACCTACTATATATATATATACTCTTATATATATATATATATATATATATATGCTATACCTATATATATATATATATCCGATTCTCGATGTTCTGGCTGAGAAAAAATACAATGCTCATTGTTATTGGTAGCCTTTTGCAATTTCAATATAATATTCCATTATATTTTATTTTTGAAATAGAATTCTTCCATATTATCACCCCCCCCTATCACTACCCCTCCCCATCCCATCCTTGAAGATGTGAATTTTTATTTGTTGTTTTAAGCAAAATAAACAAATAAACTTTACGGTTAAATCCCCATTCTGGAAACCTAATGGACGATGCAGATAAAAGAACTAATCTGTGTAATGTCTTGCATTTCCCGTGGAATTAGATGAAATTATTTTGTAGATTTTCTTAAGGGGAAGTTGTTCGATGAAAGAACAATATTATTTGGTCAATATTTTAACAAGTTTTTGCCATTAGTTTAATAGAAATTGGGTCAGGAAAAAGTTTAATTTTTTTGTAATAATTTTTTCCATTTCTCTGTAAACATTAAGCAAGAAACGATCGTTTTAATTTGTTTATTTTCTAAATTTTATAATGTTTTCCTTTATTTAAACAAAAAACCAATCTACGGGATGCTCCAACCACATTTGTTTCAAAGACTCGCAGAAACGTGTTGTATATTTATTTGTTATTATTTATTTATTTGTTGTTGTTGTTTATATTTATTGCTGCTGTTATCTATACCTATTATTCATTTTGCTATGATATGTCACCCGTTTTTATCATTGCTGTTGTTGTTGTTGTTTTATCTGATTAAACATTAATTTAGTATAAATTTTACAGCAACTTATAAGCCACAGTTTCTCTTTTTAATCAATTCCACGTGTATTACTATGTATAAATATCTCTATGCATGTATATGCATTTCTATATATATATATATACTTATATATATATATATATATATATATATATATATATATATATATATATACTACTATATATATATATATATATATATATATATATTAATAAACATGCTTTTTATACCATCATTCCCCTTTTTCCATTCATTTCCCGCTTTTTCGTTTTTATTAAAAGAACATTTTTCATTCAGTTTTTACCTTTAATCGGTTAACACATGTGCATGATATTTTACCGTAATATGTTGAATCGTGTGATAATTGCATCAAAATCAAATGGAGGTGAAAATACATTTGTCTTTCAAAAAGAAAAAATAAAAAATTTTATTTGAAAATCAAACAAAAGTAATCGTAATATATTTTAAAGTAATTATATAGAATTGTTTACTTTACATATATATATATATATATATATATATATATGTATATATATATATATATATATATATATATATATATATATATATATATATATATATAATATAATATATATATATATATATATATATATGTATATATATATAACAACATAACATATATATATATATATTTATATATATATATATATATATATATATATATAACTGCTATATACTCTTTATATATATGCTATATATATATATATATATATATATATATATATCTACCTGCCTATATATATATATATATATACTACTATAACTACTCTACTCTCTAGACCAAACCTCAAGCATCCCATGCATGTAACTAAAGGAATTATAACAGCTACGGAAAAAAATAACATTTTTGATTTTAACAAGCAATTCATTCATCAAATAAAATAAAAAGAATTATTTTATTCTATATTTAGTAATAACACCTTAAATACTAGTATAATCTTAGATCTGGCCGGGCGTACAGTGTGATTGATATGAATCCTACATTGCTACGAGAACATGGTTGTAAACAGTATTTTAAATTACGTTATAGAGAAAATGTTATTTTTTTCTTTTTATATCCTCTTTAGGGGTTTCGAGCCGACAGTGAGGGACCGGAGGGGGACGAAATCCCCGTCGTCCCGGTAGGCCGAAGAAACCCCCGACTCTATCCATCGTTCTTGTTTACCCGTAGGATATTCTTTAGTTATAAAAGGAAAAAATTCAACATTTGGCACCTTTGCGTGCTCACTCGGACTACTCGAGCTACTTCGTATTCTCAAAAAACGGTAATCGCCTAGGATTTTCAACATTTTTAACAATTTTAAATTTTTCCAAAAGCGTTATTTTTTTTTTTTAATTTCATGGATAAAAATATCTCCCTGATTAATAAAATGTTATTTATTTTCATGTAGCTTTATAGTGTTTTAGTTACATGCATGATGCTTTCGGGAGGCTGACCATATAATAATATAACATATATATATATATATATATATATATATATATAACATATATACTATATATATATATATATATATAACAACAATATATATATATATATATATATATATATATATATATATATGAACGCGGACTCCCTCTGTTATGGGTTCGGATCCTCTTTCGGCTTTGTGAACGGACAGAAAATATTGTCGTCTATAGGAGGTTTTCTGCAATTTTACGTATTGCAGTTACGGCATAGTGTATTGCACAAATCTCAATACACACACACATCTCTACTAACATAGCCAACACATACTAGTATGCAATCTATTCAAATACAATCAATTCTCTCATACTTTTCGCATTGGAAAGGGCTGCAAATCGAATGCGAACCCATGCCTGCGGTGTCAAGCACTCCGACTTCATTGCGTTGAAGCAGGGCTTTCTATCGGGCCTCAACATCCTTGCCATTTACCACTTGGTCAGAAACCATACAAATACTTTCCCTGGCCAATTTCAGATCTCGGAATTGAGGTTATTTTTGATCTCTTGATTGAGGTTATGTGGTAAGAATGACATGATATATATATATATATATATATATATATATATATATATATATACATATAGATATTCGTATTTATATTCTGCGGATATTTATATATATTTATATATTTATATATATATGATATATATATATATATATATATATATATATATATATATATATATGAGAGAGTTTGTGTGCATATGTTCACGGTCGCGGTAAAACATTTATATGAATGTCAGAAAAAAATAGTCTAGCTTATGGAAAATAATCTTATAATTTACAGCTGCAAAATAAGTTTGCGCCACATTTTATTTATTTTGAAATCAAATTTTTTTTAGAAGAAGCGGTTTTAGAGCGGTTCTTCCTGAAAGGAAGTTTGATAACCATTTATTTAAGTTAGTGGGGATGTTTGTTTCATTATTTTGTGTATTATGTATTTGATTGTCTGGGGACTCTGTCCCGAGGCCTTGTTTATGTCGATTATTTATGAGTAATATTTATAGTGGGCCTGAGATTTAAGCCGTCTATTATTAGTTGTATAATGTTTATTGTGCTGTTGTGTTTGAATGGTTTGTTGGAAGCCGTGTTGGAACTTTGTTTAGAGGATATGTTGTTTTATTTAATTAAGTATGAAACTTTTTCTGGTTCAAAGTGGAGAACAGTGAAATTGGGCGATAGGAAGAGGGGTTTGAGGGATCTTTTCTTGTTTTAAATTTGGGATAATAATTGTTTTTTTTTCAGATGAAGGGATTGTGACTTAATTTGATGGAACTGTTGTACATATGTGTGCTAAATGAGCAAGTGCGGTATTTCCTAAGTGTTTTATGTGGATGTTTGAGATGTTATTTGGGCCGGTTGCTGGTGAGTTTTGAGGATCTCTATGTTGTTTTTAATATCTGTTGGTGTTAATTCTATTGTTTGGATGTGGTTCCTTTTTAATTTTCTTAGGTGATTTGATTATTTTCCTATTTTTTGGATGGGTAAGTTTATATTTTTTTGTTTTTTTGAAATGTGTTACTATATATATATATATATATATATATATATATATATATATATATATATATATATATATATATATATATATATATATATATATATATATATATATATATATATATATATATATATACTATATATATATATATATATATTTAGTGATGGACCGGATGTCAAAATTTGACTGTTTGCGGATGCGGATGGATCTTAAAGTAGATGAGGATGCGGATGCGGATGCGGATGCGGATGTTTCCTCTTTGAAGCTTAAATTAAAAATTATATATATATATATATATATATATCTATATATCTATATATATATATATCACTGCATATATATATATATATAACTATATACATTTGCTATATATACTATATATATATATATGTATATATATATAATAACATATATATATATATATATATATATGTATAGCAATAATAACATGTGCGTCGGCCAACCTTAATATATATATATATATATATGCTGCTATATATTCCATCACTAATATATATATCTTACATCTTACATTCTCTCCCAGTCAGGCTCACGAGCTGTCAGTGGGACCAACCTCCGCTTCCATCTTGTTCTCCCATCTGATCCCACCCGCCATCAGCTCATCCATTGCAGGCATCTGGTGTTTTCTCAATGAATCCTCTACTGTGTCTCTCCACCTCTTTCACGGTCTTCCCCTCGGTCTCACTCCACTCCGGTTTCCACCCCCTCCACCTCCCTGCTAGCACTCTCTCCTGGATCCTCTCAGAACATCTATCTCAGTTTGGCCGTCCACTTGCCAATCATTTGTTTCACACCCACGCTCTCCTCACTGTCTCGTTTCTCACTCTTTCTTCTCGTCTTTCCAATTACTGTCCTTAACACATTCATCTTAGCTGTCTAGATTCTACTCCTCTCCCTGTCATTGCTCCATGTCTCCACCCATACAACAATTATCAGCATCAACACTTCCTCATATATTGCTCTCTTCACCTCTTTGTTCATATATTTATCTTTCAAGATGGGGTATACTGCTCTTACAGTCCTGCCACACTGCTCAATCCTACTCGTAATTTCCTTTGCACACCCCCTTCTCTTCCAAGTGCTTCCTAGATATTTATATCTATCCACATTTTTATTCTCTCTACCGTCTACCTCTACTATCAACTCCTCCTCTCCTCCTCCCTGCTTACTACCATTATTTCTATTTTCTCCACATTCATATTTAATCCTGTTTCTCTCAACTTTTCTGCAAACACAGCACCATTTGCTTCAGCCTCTCACCATCTCACTCCAACAGGCCAAATCATCTGCATATACCATGATGTTTCCGTCAATCTCTTCTAAACTCTCTTATACCTCTTATGACTTTGTCCAAATACGCTATAAACAGTATCGGCGACAGCACACTACCCCTGTCTTACTCCAATTTTTACCTCAAACCATTCCCCGTATTTTTATGCCCCGTTCTTACCTTACTTATACCTTCACGTGTGCACTTTTGCTGCCTTTATCAGGTCTGCCCTCAACATAATCCCTCGCAGAACTCTCAGAGCTTCTCTCTGGTACAGAATCAAAATGCTGCTAAGTCTATGAGACGATATATGCCTTCTTATTGCATATACCCATTTCTTTTCCTGTATCTCGTTCTTAATGCAAACATTAAATCAGTAGTGCTTCTACCACCTCTGTACCCATGCTGCTCTTCACCTAATCTTGGCTCTATTTTGATCTTAATTTTCTTTCTAATATTCTTTCCTTATAGCTTCGCCATGTGATCCATTAGTAAGATTCCTTTTACAATCTCCTGCGTCCCTTTACCTTTATAATAGGAACTATTGATAACCTTCCCCAACCTTTATTTCTCTCCACCCAACTTGCATTTCAGAAATCTCAACTAAGGCTTTCAGCTCCTCTCTAACTCTCTCAGCAACTCAATATTTATCCAATCCTCACCAGGAGTTTTTCCCATTTTCCTTAACGCCTCCTTAAATTCCTCCTCCGTTATTACCTCCTCCTCTTCTCTTTTTCCACATTTCTCTCTCCTCCTCTCTCTCCCCTTCCTCTTCCGACTGCACTTCAACATTCAACAACTCATCAAAGTACTCTATCCACCTTTCGTTTTTTTCCTCCGGGCTTACCAATGTTTCTCCATTTTTGTCTTTGATATTACATACTCTACTCTTCGCTTCTCTATACGTTCTTGCCAATCTAAAAATCTTCTCCTTGCTTTCCTTCATATCATCCATCAGTTCCTTTGCTAGCTTCTAAGCCACCTCCCTTTGCCCTCCTCTTCTCTCTCTTCGCTTTATTTCTTGCTTCCACATACACGGCTCTAGATTATATATATATATATATATATATATATATATATATATATATATATATATATATATATATATATACTATATATCACTATGCTTCCAGCTTACACGGCTCTAGATTATATATATATATATATGTGCAGAAATCAAAATTCAAAATTACAATTATTCCCATAAACTCCCATGATAAAGATGACCAAATAATATTTATTTTATGCATTAATCAATCGTATTATCCACAACATCTTCATTTGTTGTATTTAAGGATGCGATTGTTGTTGATTATTGTTGTTGATTATTGTTGTTGATTATTGTTGTTGATTATTGTTGTTGATTATTGTTGTTATTGATTCATTCGTTGTTGTTGTTGTTGTTCTGTTGTTGTTGTTGTGTTGCCCGTGTTCTGTTCGTGTTCTTCCAGTCCCGGTGTTCTGTTTGTTTGTTGTTGTTGTTGTTGTTGTTGTTTGTTGTTGTTGTTATGTTGTTGTTCTTGTTCCCGTTGATTCGTTGGTCGTTGTTGTTTGTTCATTTGTTCTGCCCTTATGTTCGTTGTTGGTGATCCCGTTGACCGTTCGTTGTTGTTGATTCCTGTTGTTATTGTTGTTGTTGTTGTT
>JABUQX010107875.1:0-20000 GCA_015478945.1 Trachelipus rathkii
ATATATATAATATATAAAGGTGATTGAATAACTTAGAGAGCATATTATATATATTAATATATATTAATATATAATTAATCATATATATAATATAAAATATATATATATATTAATATATATATATATATTAAATATATATAATATTAACTATTATATATATTATACTAGTATATATAATATATATATGAGTATATATAATATATATTTATTCACTAAATATATAACATATTTATATATATATATATAATATTATTTATATATTATTACCACCGTGGGTAAATGGCCGATGGCCTACTAAATTCGTAATTAATATAGCTGAAATTTTGGCCGTATTAAAATTAGTCACACAAAACGTACACTATTTAGACAATCAAACGCACTGCTAACAACTTTAAAAATGGTGACTAATTACCACATTTGAATAAAAAAATTTTAATTGTGAACTTTCACGAAAATTCAGGAGCCATTTGCACTGCCATTTTTATTTCCCTGTACACAACAAATGTTAATTCAGGAGCACAACACTCATTGACACACACGACACAAAGTAATAACTAATAAATAATACCTCCAAGAAGTAGAAACCTTTTTACACAAGCTGGAGTCCCAGAAAAAGGTTGAAGCTTCAGAAAAAAAACTTAAAAAAATAAATCATCCTCGAATTTTCAGAACTAAGGCTGTGTAGGCTTCTAAATTTTCCCAAACTAAAACTAAATTTATTTGTTCTGTTAAAAACTTCCTATCACACAACGAAAAAAAAGGTTAAAAAATTATAAGTTAGAACGAAACCTTATTTTTATGAAGTAACATACAATTTCTTTAATGCTAAAACCTATTCCAAAATTCTAAAAGCGGAAGAAGCTATAAATAAGAGAAAGCACAAACAAAACATACATACAGGCAAGGCAAAACACAATCACAATTACCATGAGAGGGCTCCGATTAAACAACTTTGTAAAATTAAATTATTATCAAAGTAAATACACAACAAGTAATAATTAATCTGACTATAAAGAAGCAATGACTAATCTGAATGTAAAAAAAGCTCTGAAGGATATTATATATATATAATATATATATATATAATATATATATATATATATATTATATATATATATAATATATTATATATATATATATATTATATATAACCGCTATATAATATAATAATAATATATAATATATATATACCAGATAAAACCGGTAAAATGTGAATACATATACGCTAATCCGCTATATATTACCGCATATATCACCTAGGTAGAGATATGCTAAAAAAATATAAATAATGACAATATATCTATACGCTTGACACTAATATATCACAAATTATATAATATATAATAATGTATATATATATATATTAATATTAAAATATATATAATTAATAATTAATATATATATTATATTTAATATATTAATATATTAATATATATATATATTAAATAATTAATATCAGATATATAATATATATATTAATATTAATATAATATTAATATATATATATTAATATATTAATATATAATATATATATTATATATATATATATATATATATTAATATATTAATATATATAATATATATATATTAATAAATATATATATTATAATTATATAATATATATATTATATATATTATTATATATTATATGTACGAAATTAACTATTAAATTATAATGTCCACCAAATATCTCAATATTAGGTTTATATAATTAAATAAATCAATAATATAAATAAAAAAACTAAAATAACAGAGTGATATATAGTATTATATTATAAAAATAAAAATATAATAATAATAATAATATATATAAATATAAAAAGAAATAGATAATTATTATATATATATATATATATAATATATATATATAAACTATATATATATATAATATATATATATATAATTAATAGCGTATAATTAAAAAATTAATAATATATATATATATATATTATATATATATTATAATATATTAATATATTATATTATAATATATATAATATATTATAATATTATAATATAAAAATATATATATATATATATATATATATAATATACTATATATATATATATATATATATATATATATATATATTAATTAATATTATAATATATATATATAATATATATATATATATATAATATATATTAATATAATAATATATATATTATTATATATATTATAGTATATATATATATATAATAATATTATATATATTATATAATATAATATAGTATCTCTAGGCCTCTGAGAACATTATATATACAGAAGATGCCAACCGAGTTACGCCTCGGTCAGGTTACATTTTTTTTTTTTTTTATATATTTCTATATGATCACTAACAATTAAATTTCAGTGGTAACGGACAATGATTCAAAAATATGTAGGAACCTTTCCGTTTTAATTTTTTTTTTTTTTTTTTTTTTTTTTTTTTTTAATATTATTGCTATATATGATACTAACAATGAATTTAAGTGGTAACGAAAATGCTTCAAAAGTTCGAAATATTTTTAAAAATAATTTTTTAAAAAAAAGTAATTTTTTAGTAATACTTTTGTTTTTATTTTTTTGGGTGTTTTCAAAACTAAAGGAATACCCAAAGAGTAAAACGGCAGAAGATGGCGGTAGTCGGGGTTCTGGCCTTCCGGGAACGACCAGGGTAGGACTATTTCCCCTCCGGGGAGGGTCTCCGGAAACCCCCCCTCTTTGGTATTTGGGTGTCCGGGGTTCTCTGCCCCTCCCCTACGGGGTGTAAAAACGTCCCCCTCTGTCCCCCGTCGGCCTCGAGCCCCCTAATGTTTTTTTTTGTTTTTTGTTTTTTTTACATTTTTTCTTAATAAGCTTATACGCTGATTCCAAATATTTTAATTGGTTTTGTATAGTCCCGTTTGAGGGTAAATGTATCAACATCGATAATTTTAGAAAAAGATAAAGATTTTTAAATTTTCCTTCTAGGAGAGTTGGCAATTTCGTTTTAAATTATACAGAATGTGTTTGAATGCATGCAATCGATATAAAAACAAAAATAAAAACAAAATAATTTAAACAATACTACACATAAAATAATAAAATATTTAATTTCACTAGATGAGTTACCCATTTATAATTTTAATACATATATTTATATAATATATATTATATATATATATATATATATATATACTATATATATATATATATATAATATATATATATATATAATATATAATATATATATATATTAGTTAATCACTCACTTAATTTCAATTTCAGGTATTTTTCTTTAATTTAGTCTGGGTTAGGATAGGTAGGTTAAGTTAGGTTAGGGTAAGGTTAGGTTAACTGGCGTAACTAAACATAACCTAACTTAACGTAACCTAACCAAAACAAAAATTAAAGAAAAATACCTGAAACTGATTGAGTGATTAACTATATATATATATATATATAATATTATATAATATATAATATATATATATATATATTATATTATATATATATATATATATAATATATATATATATATATAATATTAATATATATTATAATATATATACGGTATATATATTATTATATATATATATAATATAATATATATTATATGCACAATGTAGCACAATTCAAAATTTTTGATTTTTATTTTAATTTTTCATAATTTTTTACAATACTACATTTCAATTAATATATTGTATATATATAACAAATATTTCCATTTTTGAAAAATTATTTTCATATAAAATTAAAGCCGAAGCCAATGTCACTCTAAAAATGTTTCGACAAACTAAAGGTGGATAATGGGTAACAACGATATCGATAACTTACGATAAACCCCCCTCGGAAAACAATCGATATCTGATAACATTACCTCAAAACGGACTATTATATTTGTTTTTCTTGTAAGTGTCATACTTTTCGAAGATATTTCATTTTTGAAAAATTATTTAACATAATGTGATTTTTAAAAAAATTATTTAAAATATTTCCAAATTTTTGAATCATGTCGTTACCATGAAATTCATTGTTAGTATCATATAGGTTAGCAATATATTAAAAAAAAAAATCAAACTGACGGAGTCGTAAACAGAATAGGAACCTATAATATATATATAATATATATATATATATATAATATATAATATTATATATATATATATATATATAATATATATATATATATATATAATATATATATATATATATATATATATATATATATATATATATATATATATGATATATATATATATATACTAATATAAATATAATATAAAACATTTATTATAATAATATATTATATATATATATATATATATATAATATATATATATATATATATATATATATAACAACCCCTGGAGTCAACACAAAATGAAACTAGATTATCAGGATTAAATTATTTATTTTTCAAAATTGCATAGCACCAATTTATGAATAAAATTAAAGATTCATACCCCCTCATATTAAAATCATCAAATCTAGTATGCTAACTCTAACATTCATTAAAACTAAAAGATTCCAGCTTAAACAATAAAAACAGCTTGAATCCCTTGCTCATATCGTACTGCATGTTATCGTGCATAGGCGAAACCAATAACCTGGAGACAAGAATATATCAACATACACACGATTTAAACATGGACAATCCTTCTTCATCTTTAACCATACACAGAAACGATAACAACCATTTAATTAACATCAGATCCCATAAATTAGCTATACCCATTCAAAACACTAAACATAGAAAAATCATTGAGTCATTTTTAATCAAAAATTCATATAATTTCAACACAAAAATAGGAAACCCCCATATTGATAACTTTACCAATTTCCATTTAAAACAGTTTGGTAAATTTAAAAACTATTTAAAACTAATTCAACCTGGAACATAGTCTGTTATTCCTTCATTTTACCAAGTTGCCAGACAAGAAGAAGAGGACATTAAGGAAAGAGAACCATATTCATTCCCATCTTTCGTTTTTAAGTTCAGTTCCTGAAGATGCAGCTCGGACATGAGTGCGAAAGCTTGGATTCATTTTTAACAAAAGTTTTTGTGATTTAATTTCATATCTTTAATTTTATTCATAAATATGTGGAAAATAAAAACAAATTTGAAAAGAGAAAATAAATTTAATCTGATAATCTAGTTTTCATTTTGTGTTGCCTCTAGGGTTAAGCTCATCTTTACCACTAATAAATACTGCGTGCGTGCAGTGCAGATTAAAATTTCAAATATAGTAT
Source organism: Trachelipus rathkii (assembly GCA_015478945.1). Taxonomy (NCBI): domain Eukaryota; kingdom Metazoa; phylum Arthropoda; class Malacostraca; order Isopoda; family Trachelipodidae; genus Trachelipus; species Trachelipus rathkii. Next base: position 5,216 of record JABUQX010107875.1, read on the forward strand.
ATTATATATATATTATATATATATATATATAATATATATATATATATAACTATATATATATATATTATATATATATATATATAATATATATATTATATTATATATATATATAATATATATAAATATATATATATTATATATAAATATATTATATATATATAATATATATATATATATATATTAGTATAATATAATATATATATATATAATATATATAATTAATATAATATATATATATATATATATATATATATATATATAATATATAGTAATATATATATATAATATATATAATATATACCAATCTATTTAAATACTAATGACTCTATCCTTCATTACTACTTTCATTTTTAAAGATGTCACAGCCAATTGCAATTGGTCAATGCCAGGAGCTTGACTTTGGTGCAACTAATCACTGGTCTCACTCGAATTTTAATTGTTAAATAAAGCAGGAGACGGCAAAAATATTTACCTGCTCCTCAGTCCTGCCTAATTCAAGTGATCTTTTAAATTCTTCGACTATTAAAGAACAGCTCTTGAATACGGCCACCTTTATGATGTTTTCTGATCTGACTTATCATTAACCCTTTTTCTACATCTCATTAATAACCTATCTGTTATTTTCATCACTTCTTACCTTTTTCATAAATTTCATTTTGAAATGCTTTAAGGTCAGCAATAATTAATCACTGTCCGGTGGTCCCTTAAAGAAACTGACCTCTTATTTTAATTGAGATTTAACCCTAGTTTTCGAGGTATTGAAAATTACAATCATCTCTTTATCTCACAACTCAAATTCTAAATATTTCTACTCGAGCAAGCCCGGTAGCTCAGTGGTAGAGCACTATTTCTATAAATTCTTGTCATTTCCTTTCATGATTTTTCTTTGAATGTTGACATGGTTTCTTTCACCTAAAAAGCTTCCAAGATATTTGGCGTTCGAAACTTTATTACACCATCATTGTTTCTTTTTCTACTCGTATGGAGTGTGCATCACACACATCTGGCGTCGTTCTGCTCATACGACTCTTCTTGAATGTATGGAATCTAATGTTTTTCGCCTTAACTCCTCATGTCACATTTCACTCTTTCCCATCCAACCTCATTCTGACCGAATAGCCGTTGTTTCACTCTCTTTATCCAATAACAAGCACATCAGATCCTGTTCTGAGCTCTGACCAAATACATCCTTCTTTGAGGAAAGCTCGAGCAACTTATCTTTTCACATAGCCTTATGCTTTCCCTGCTAATCTCTCCAAACTCAACAACCCACATTTGACAGCCCTATTCATTCTTACATTTAACTTCAGTTCTGGATTATTCTCCCTGTTTCCAACTTTCAAAGAATTAACTACTTTCAAGCGCTGTGAATTCGGTCATGTCGGGCTATAATCACTTTTCAAACCTGGCTCTTCTCAGTTCTGGTGGATTGTATGAAGGACTCTGAACTAGTCTTCCTATCAGCACCATTAAATTGAAAAGAATAACAGCTGTGTTGAGGATCAGAATAAGCTCCTTTCGAAAACAATTCGAGAGTGATATTTCCGTAGACATTATTTTATCATTGAACATGCAGTAGTTCAAAGAATTTCATTTATTGAAAAAATATAAAAGAAGCTATTCACCTTTGAGATAAACCATCATTTGACCTTTAACTTCTAATACTTCTCTTCCTGGCTCTGTAATCCTAAGATCTTCTTCTTATCTCAGAATCTTCTTCTATCTCGTCAAGTCTTCTCATGAAAGACCTTTGTCTACCGCAAGAAAATGATTTTGGTAATTCGGTGCCGCAATTTGGTAGCACCTGCAGTTGTACTTCTTTCGTTTCCTTTGGAATAATTTAGTGCATTGACGAGAGAGGTCCCTCTGAGTGCGAAGAGCCTATAAGATAGGTTTTCTTCCTGGAATGGAGGCGAACATTCAGCTCTCTTTCCTTTCGAGGAAAGATCATAATCTTTGGTTTAATTCTTCTTGTTCTCATGTCATTCGCCGAAGGGAGCCGCAGCCGCAGCCGCGGCTGCCGCTGCAGCTGCCGCAGCGGCAGCCGCAGCCGCAGCCGCAGCCGGAGCCGGCAAAAAATATTTGCCTGCTCCTCAGTCCTGAATAATTTGTTACCTTTTTAAATTCTTCAACTATTAAAGAACAGCTCTTCAATACGATCACATTTAAATTATTAAATAATGATGTTCTCAGATCTGACTTATCAATATCCCTTTTTCTACATCTCATTAATAACCTATCTGTTTTTTCATCACCTCTTACTCTTTATCATAAATTTCATTCGAGCTCAATAAATAATTAATCACTGTTTGGCGGTCCTCTTAAAGTAACTGATCTCTGATCTTAATTGAGATCTAACCCGAGATTTTGAGGCATTCAATATTACAATCATTTCTTTAAACCCATCAAAAACTTAGTTTCTAACGTTTTTATACTCCACTGAACTCTAAAAATGTATAATATCCAAAAACAAAAACGTACGCACAAATTAAACCCTCCCATTTCTATAAATTCTTGCCAATTCCTTTCTCATGATTTTTCTTTGAATGATGACACTGTTCCTCTCACTTAAAAAGCTTCCAAAGTATTGAGTGTTCGAAACTTTAACACAAAATCATTGTTGTTTTTTCGAAACTTGTATGAAGTATGCCCACACAAATCGGAAGCATACCGAGAGCTACTTATTATACTCAATATATAATGTATAATATATATATATATATATACTACTTCTTACTATCTTTTACCCCTTTTAGAAATTGTGGGGGGATAAAAAAAAAAAAATCCCCTGTAATATTGTTATTTCAGCCTAGCTTCCTTAATTCACATTTTATAATATTCACTCATTCTATACTAGACCTCTATTATGATGACCTTATAATAAAGTACGCCGTTGTTTTCACTCTCCTTATCATAATATAACTAGCAACTAATCAATACTGTTCTTTGAATATATAATATTGAAGATACTCTAATTATACTACGAATACATACATCCTTTGATATAAAGAGCTTTGTGCATAAATCCTCAATTTTGACATAAATAGCACTTATCTCTAATTCAATACTATAGCTAATTAATATTCTATTATATACCTAAAACTCACACCATAACTCACTGCTATGACAGCCCCCAGTTCAATCTTACATTTTAAACATCACTAATTCTAGGGATATCTATCTTCCCTTTTTTCACTTCCATTTTTGGGCAACTTTATCCCAAAAAAGAATATAAACTACTTTCAAAGCACTCCCTATAATTATATATAAAGTATTTACCGGTCACAATTAGTCGGACCTATAAAATCAATATTTAAAAGAACCTGGCCTTTATACCTCGTTCTACACGGTGGATATATTGTAATTATGAAGGTACCTATTACTCTGAAGTACTCTTCTTATATCAGCACCAATTATATAAAAATGAAAGAAAATCAAGATGTTATCTGAGATCAATGAATTAGTAATTATAAGAAAACATTACGGATAAAGTGAGATATTTTATCCGTAGATATTATTTTAAAGTCCAATCAAAGATTTGAGTAAAGGAGTTCAATAAGAAATTTCATTAGTTTTAATAGAAAAAAAATATAAAAGCTATATTAAGAAAGTGAATTCTTTACAGAATTATCTTTGTAATATAGTATAAAAAAGTAAATTTTTAAAAAGACTCTCTACATTTTGTTTATAATACAATCCCATTCGAAAAAACAGTAGCAGAGATGAACATTATTTCTTAACGATTGCTCGGTAGCACATACAAGCAAAAGTTACATATCTAACCACTAAATAAACCAGTTGATAAGTTAGTAGTCAAAAAGCAAAGTTCTAATTTAACACAATTCACAAAAAGAAGCAGAAGTGGAAGAAACAAAGGAATCTAAATTCCGTCCTCTACTAAATTTCTTTCACAAAGTAGGTTTGCTAAAGAAGAAAGAATCCTTTTTAATTTTATTAATTTTCTAATGAAGTTAATATATTTAATACATATTTCATTTCAATCAATTAACAAAACGATACAGAAAAATTTTAAATAAGAATTGTCTCTCAAAAGAGTTTAATAGCTCTTCTTTTACAACAAATTAAAAAAAAATAAGAATCAAAAAAAATATTGTTATTTCAATATCTAAGAAATTAAAACTATATATAATATTATGGGCTCAGAAATGTCTTTGCAGTAAAGGAGGCGTGTCTATAACGCTATCAAGAAACCTCTCAAATTTTAACATTAGGAGAATGTTTCAGAAATCCAAACGTAAATGTAATAAATCAAAACCGATGCTATATAAAATCCCAAGTGCCCTTACAAATCAATAGAAAGACATTTTTTAAATCTAATTAGACTCATTCTAATTTTAGAAGACAATAAACTTATAATCCTACGTGACAAAAAAAACAAAAACGGTACAGTGGGCGAGATTTGAAGTTAAGGCTAAAGAATTTAATGAACCTTTGCGGACTCTATATTTAAACCTTAAAAATGAATGTTAAATAAATTGTGAAACACACGAAATGTTATGTCTGAAATGTAACAATTCGTGTCAAACTTTAATAATTAGAAAATGGATTTTAAGCTCTTACATATTAAAAGAGAGTAAAAAGTTAAGTTAATTGTTAAACGTAAAAAATTACAATTGAGATTATATAAAATGTGATACAACTTTATTTTGCTTATTTTATAAAATTTCATTTAACAAATACTATAATATATATGAGTATATTATAATAATTATATATTATATATATAGTATAATATATAATATATTATAACATATAATATATATTAATTATATTCATGTAGTGATAAATATCACTAATTTTATATAATATATATATAAATATTATATATTATAATCATTAACTATAATATATATATATATATATATAATATATTATATAATATATTTATATATAATATAATATTTATAGTATAAATATAACTGTATTAGTTGAATAAATTATATTAACCTAACTATGTATATATTACTGAGATATAATAGCCGTCTAATATAATACTCTCTAATATATATTCTATATATATATATATATATATATTACTATATAAAGGAAAACTCTGCTAAAAAATGTATAGAATTTCCTTGAACTTCAATTTTAACTGATAATACATGAAAAATAATTGGAATAGAACTATGCGATGTCATATGTGTCATGTTTAAATGTGTGTAGATTAAAAACATAGGTGAAGGAGAGTGGTGCGTAGATTAAAAAGCATAGCATGAATAATAATAACCGGTGTGAGCAATAATCCCCTCGTAGGATCAATAATACGTATTGAATGTTCAAATTCCATCAAACGATACTATTAACAATATTATCATTAATTTATAAAAGGTAAACTATGAATCCAAATTGTCACTACAATTTTTAAGTAAAAAAATATTATATAAATCATATACATACATATATATATATATATTTTTTTATATTTATATATAGATATATATATATATAATATATATATATATATATATATATATATATACTCTCTCAGAGACTATATATATATATAGTCTCTATAATCATATATATCTATACTATCTATATATATATCTCACTATAATATCTCTTCATATATTTATTAAGTTAGTAGAGCAAGCGGTTCCAGACGGCCCTGCTGGGAAAATTTAGAACATAAAATTCCCACGGTCACAAAGGTCGCACTACCCTTGTCGACTCGATGAAAAATCACATCATCTCAAGGTTTTTCGAAACAAATAAAAATAAAATCTAAATAAATAAATAATACCTCATACATAAAAATATACCTACTATTCAATAATATCTAGAGGACAATATAATATAATAAAGTCAACGATGAGAATAACTTATATAGATAATTAAATAATAAATAAACAAATATAAATAAAAATAAAATTATAATTTAGAAATAGATAAAAAGTTAAATAAATAAAATAACACATCTAAATGAAATAAATAAATATCAGAATAAATTAATTTTCAAATAAATTAATATAAATAAATTGTATTAAATAAATATAAATAAAATAAAATAAATATATGATGATAAATATTATTATTAATAAATATATAAAACTAAACAAATTATAAAAACTAAAGAATCCTTTTAACCAATTAAATAGAGACAGTAAGATAATATCAAATATAAAGGTTATAATATAACTTAATACTTATATATATATACTAATACTATTGTGTTATATAGATAGGTAGTTAGTATTTAAGATTATAACTATTGAGATACCTATAATATATATAATATATATAATATATATATTATTATATTAATATATATATCTTATAACCGTATATTGTCCAGCCACCGCACAGGATTACGTACCCCAGCGCCCCCCCCCCTTAAGGGGGGGGACGAAGGGGTACGTAAAATTGAAATGATCGTGGAAGGCTGAAATTTGGAGGCTGGGTGAGAGAAGAGAAACCGGGAAGTTGGAGAACGAGATTCCCGAGTGCTGATTTGCGCTATACGGGATTTTCACGATGTCCGTATCGTGCGTGAAGAAGGCGGATTCAACAAGTGAAAGGTGAAATCCAGTACCTGTAGATTACAAACACCACTCGGAGGAGCGAGGGGGGTTCATTTCACTCCACTGAACAAAAAAGAGAGAGAGAAAAAAAAGGTAAGAAATATTGCATTTATTATTATTATTAGATGCTACCGGAAGAAGAAAGGAAAAAATTGAGCAGGAAGTATAAGAAAGCGAAAGTGATGTTTTGAGAGGAGAAAGCGCGAGAGAGAGAAGCAAAAAGAGGTTTGAGAAGGGAGAATGTCTGAGTCAGAGTTGGAGAGGATCCTGAGTCAGAAGGAGGGTGCCGGTATAGTTTGGCATACGTGATAAACCTCTTCAATCTTTGGTTATTAAAGTTTGTGTGCACGTGAGCACGGTGCAGCGTTTAAATTGTCTTGTTAACGAGTTGAAAGAAGAGTCTCATCGCGAGTTAATAAATATTTCTCTTAGTTCCATGCGAGACATTTGTATCGTTGGAATGATAAGTGTATTTTTAGCTAACCCTCGTGAGCGTAGATTTTTCCTCGTAATATTGAGGAATTGTTAAGTCCGTCACACACACAAAAAGGGGAACTGTCTATAGGGACCAAACCGACACGGAAGGGGAGTCCGACTGAGAAAACACACAAAATGCATGGAAAAATAAGCAAAAAAAGGGGAAGAAGGATATGAGAGAGAGCCAAGAGAGAGCGAAGACGCTCAAAGCCAAGAGATGAAGAAGAAGAGAGCAGGTTAACCTCTGAGAAAACACCAGAGAGCGAGAGGAGACAAGAGTTGTACCGGGCGAAATCGTGTGGGCCTTTATAATTGGAGTAGCTTTGCAGAGGCACAACTAAATAAGGTTGCTTCCGGAACCCCGCCGCGAGGTCTTGCGAATAAAACACCACCCCTCTCGGAGGTTAAGTAAACATTCGTTCTTAATAATACTAATATCACATAACTGTTCACCCACTATAACTGCTTCTGTTCTACACTGTGCAGTCGAAATTGGCATTGCATCATGCAAAGATAACCCGTTTTTTTCTTATAAATATAATTGGATTGAGCACGACTGATTTTATACAAATCTCTATTTACTTTCGACTGAGCATAGATTTTTAGTACTATACAATATCTCTTTTATAGTTGATAAAACTAATGATATTTTTTTTTTTACCATTTTTTTTTTATCTAAATTTTTTTTTTTAGTTTAAAGTTTTATTTTGATGCTTATTCATAGAACATTTTGGTATAATTATTTTCTTTTTTTGTTTTTTTAAAATCTGTTTTAAGAAAATTTAATCTCAAATTATGTTTATGTCAAGTTCTCTGTAGTATCTGTTATTTTTATCGAAAACTTTTTTGCTGCCTTTCTACTTTTTTTTTTTTTAAACCAGTTTTTTCATTTGGCATACGACACTATGAGGTTAAGAATTTGTATTTTAATTATATTAGTTTTAAATATTAGTTTTAAAGAAAATTTTAAAAAAATGTTGTTAAGTTAATTTTCCAAATTTAATAATTTTAACCATATTTATAATTTATTTTTGTTGGCTTTTCTTTAAAACATGGTTTGTGTTCACTTAGTCATAAAGGATTTTAAACTTAATTTATTTGAAAGTTCGTTATTTTATAAGAAGCTGCAATACAATTTATAACATTAAACAACAGTTTTTTAGACCAGAGTGACCCCAAAGCAGTAAATCAGTAAATCTCAGCAATTACATCAAACCAGACACAAAACTATACCAACATCCCACGACACTTCATCCTCAAGTCAACCGTATCCATGAATCTAAGATATTCGATACGATAAAAACTGAGCTATTGAGAGATCTATGATAACAGAGTCAATCTCTAGCATTTATTTTGCAAAGCATAGTGGAAAATTATTAGAGAGCTAAAAAAGTTTTAACATAAGTGGAACAGTTCGAGCTAAGTTGAAAGCAGTAAATCCCCAGTACAATCAGGTTATACTGCGAAGGAAGTACAACAAGCACCCATAACTCGAAAAACCCAAAGAGTTAGAATACCACTCACCTAACCCTTGTCAGATCTCTAGATTGCATGAAAACATAACATCTTTTACGTGGATCTATTTCGATTTGCTCTTTATCTTGTTGGTAAATTTCACAAGGTCATTTTTTTTATACTCTCAAAAAATTATCAATTGTTTTACATAACCCCTAAAGCCAGTAAATCAGTTCTACACATCAATAACCATCCACGGCTACAAAAAACACTAACATCGGCGCCCACCCTCCTACCTTTCCATGATCTATTGATATCTATTGATCTCTATTGATAATATTGATCTTTTTGAAAATCCAGATTGATCTATTGAAGAAACTATCTGAACGTAGTGACTTGCAGGAGTAGAGTCTATTGAGATAACAATATTGAATTCCAGATTTTTGATCCGCATTTAAGTACAGATTCAAGATCATAAGTTTAGCGAAATTTATATATATCGTACACTAACACAAAAAACTTTTACTTCCATTTTTTTGTAATCTATATACATTTATTACTTATAATAACATTTTTTGATATATTATTTATATCATAAATATATATTATAATAATTCTATTATTTCATATTATTATGTTTAATAACTAATTAATAAAAAATAATAATAATATCCAAATTTATATTATATTACATAACCCTTAATTATAGATCAGTAATCAGTAAAATTATTCTAGATATTGATAATCATATAACCACACATCCACCTAATACCACCTCATCATAATATATAATTAATACTATTATATATATATCATTCTATGTATACTATATTTTTATACTATTGATCTATTGATTACATATTTGATATTATATCCCTTCCCTATTATATCCTCTAGCTATGAGAATTGGAAAGACATTCAATTCCGCTTTAGATTGAAATTTTTGTTTTCATTGTTTTCCTTCTTCCTTTTAAAACATTTGGGTTTTTACTAAAGGCTCCTTTTCTTTATATTTAATGTTTAAATAACTTAAAAAAATATGTTTTATACATACCCTAAAGAAGTAAAGCAAATATAACATATCAGTATATATTAAAATTCATATTTATTTCACAATAAATCCACCACTCATTCCTCCTTAAACCTATACTTTATACCATGAATCTATTGTATTAAATATAACTATTTGAATCCTTATTGATCTATAATAATTGATTATATATATATTTGAGAGATTAAATTATAAAATATATATTAATTAATATTTCTTTTTGTACATATAGGACAAACACACAAATAATAAATTATCCTTTGCTTATAGTAATGGTTGTATGAAAATATATATATAATGTAAATGCCCATGAAATTGTGAGAATTTGGTTGTGCAATTTAAATGGTTAGGGAATTATTTTGAAGTTGAAATGTTGTGTTCCCGAACTTCTGAGGCACCCATGACGTTTGGCGACGTGATTGTCTGACTGTGTTGTTGTTGTTGTTGTTGCTGTTGTTGTTTGTGTAAAACTAATAATATTCAAAATGTTCAAAGTTAATAACGATGCACAAAATACCACAACACTTTTTTCAAAACATATTCTAAAAATATATGTTATATTTTCAAATACAAATTGTAATAATTGAAAACTAAACAAGAAATAAATATCTCAACATCCTATGCCTAACTGACAATACAGCTTCATTAACAAGGTAACTAAAAAATAGAAGTTTCAACTTACCAGCCGCAAAGTTTCATCAAAATAGCAGATCTCAATCTTTACTAATACAACAACCGCAACAAAATATTTTATTATTATTATTATTATATTATTATTATTATTATTATTATTATTATATTATTTATTATTATTTTATTATTATTATTAATTATTATTATTCCACACGACTCACACACCTTATGCGTGGCGATCACTTCCCCTGCAGGTCCAACCACCCCCAAATAAATTTAGAACATTGGTTGGTAAATTGTTCTCTACCAGACACCCTATACATTAGGTAATCTTGTTACGCTCAAGGGATAGCAAATCAGAGAACTGCATTTGCTATGCCAACACGGACAGCCAATGGAAATTCCGAGGATGACTCATTAAATCTTAATATCTTTTAACACATGTGAAGGGTAAGATCGAATTTAATTAACTCAATCTCTCCAATCTATTGTATTCCCACACAATGGATAAATGAAAATCGTTACAAGAGTTCGAAATTGCCAATATTCTTAACAGTAGTTTTATTATTATATTAATTATTATCACGTTTATTATGATTATTCTATATGAGTGATTTTATATTGAGTCCATCATTAAATTCTTATTCATTATTTATCATAATTATATTAACTACAAAGCTTCAACTAGTTTTGTTACAAATTCTTCCGATCTGGGGAAAGTGAACATTAACGAATATATCTTCTAACACACCACACAGTGGGTGTAACCAGCGAGCAAATCTATGAAAATTGCACCCTTTGAAAAACTCAACTCCATCAACAATATCCACCTTCTTAAAAACACACCTCTAACTTTCCCTAATCTCACCCTTCATGAGCGAGCAGCGAGCACACAAACACACACACACAACACAGCTAAAATCTACATGTAAACAACTCATAGAACATTTTTTGGAAATAAACATCACACACAAAACTACCACAACACCACACAGGTAACACACACACACACACAACACACACCCTCACAATGTCTGGAAGGACACCTCATATACGCACAAACACACCATTTACAACACATCACTCGGTTGCCATAAAATATGCCTCAAAGAAGCTGAGGAATTCTGTTCGGATTACGAGTGAATTTTACACTTTACAGTTCACTAATTAATATACGACACTGTCTACTCTAGATAACAGACTCACTTAAGCCCAATGTAATAAACATGTACTAATACAGTACTGATGGTCACAGTAATTAAGTAATCCTCGCCCCCTGATACAATCAGAAGAATACGCGGTTCATCAACTACAATATCTTTGAGACCGGTGATGGTATCAACTTTTTCTTACATTCCAAAACGCATATCCTTCTACACAATATCAACTTTTGTTGGAGAATATGTAAACGATAAACGCTAATGGCTAAGAAGGCTATCCGAACTTTATCAGTAAACTGTTCCAAGCATTTCTAAGAGCACTTTCTACATTCGGGAGAGAACACGCAAATAACGAGTTTCTTTATATAACTCACCCTTAGACGTAACCCTACTATCCGAATATATGCTAATCTTCTTCATTGATGCAGATACGACAAGAGTTTATCGTGCACTTAATAAAGCTAACAATGAGCCTTATCGTCATCATATGAACTAAGGAAATACTGTCATCCAACTGTTATCTATAGGTATTGACAAAACCCCAACGGTAATACGACATGCTCGCTGAGAACGCACTAAGTAAGAAAAAACTGGTTAACGAATCCTAAAACAATTTCTTTTTCCATCCACACTTAACACCCAGTATAAGTAACTGACTTACAATACAAAACGTAACCTTTCATTACTTTTTCCAAGCATATCTCTAACATATAAACGTTAATTTTCATCGCAACAGTAATATTTAACCAACAATTTATTCATATACCTCGCAGTTTGTCTAATTATCTATCAATTACACGCGAATCCCAAACGAATCAACTGCAAAACATACTACAAGTTGTTATCCAAACATAAACATAAATGAATTAAGGATCCAGCCTTCTTGAATAAATATTCATTGTAAAACCAGTAAAACTTAGCGTAAGATATGGTTCTTACTTGGGTTCTTCTTGAATTTTTAACGATTATATTATTATTTTACAATGTTTAAAAATAAACATAAATTGCGGCATAAATCCTGCCTACGATCCACCCCTCACAACCTCCCGCACCGGGCTATTTCCCCTGAATCTCACTGAACTCTTATCTGATCTTATGATTTGTGAGCGATTCTAATTGATTTCAAGGTCACATTTCGAAGTATTCATTCGGATAACATAGCATAAAAAATAGTTCTTTATATATCTAACCAACGGAATGTATGCTAACGTAACAAGTTTTCACATTAATAATACCATAACATAGCATAAACCTGAACTAGAATATAAATGTAACAATCCTACTAACCTTAACACCACTTCTCCCCTATACCCACGAGTCGTGTCTTGAATGTGACTAAAACCAACATAAATTACAAATCATTCTGCATCTGACTTACCATATCCAGTAAAGTACTCAACACAACCTATTTTTTTCCCCAACCATCTCGTAACCAAACTGTATACCCTAGTTCCACACTTTTTTCCAAGCGCTAATTCTGCCGTGAGCCCCAATATCACATGTTTAACTAATCTTTCTCTCAATCACTATATTATAACTATATATACAGTCCACAAGCAGCTGCAGCGCGCAATGATCACTCTTGATAGATTGCAATAAATTTGAGCTATTAAACCCTGTCTAATCATGCAAGGCGAAGAAGCCACGAGGGATGCGAGTTTCAAGATTTATATAAATTCATCTGCCTTAACGTTAATCCAAATTTTTGTTTTTCTTTTATGCAGTCAAATATCTTTTTTCTGTATTATTACCTTAAACAAAATATCATAACCTCGCATTTTTTTTGTCTCAAACTATCATATATACCCCAACGAATATTGCAAACATAACAAAGTTCTAACCAAAACAAACATATAAAAAATTTAACAAATATTTCTTCCTTACTTAACTATAGGATAATAATGGTTGCGCCTATTGCGCGAAAGACACAACATCATCGAGCTTATTAAGCTTAATATTTAACAAGATTTTCTTATAAGCAGGTAAATGTGATGGCATCAGAAATAATAATCTTCTATAGTAAATATACAAACAATCTCACATTATATATATTATAATATAGTATATTATAATATAATATTAATACTCCTATATTAGCAACTCTGATATTAGCATCTTGCCTAATTGTAAATTACCTTATATTGAACTAATATGATTCAAGTCCATATTTCGAGTATCATTTTTGAGGGAATACTAATATCATATAAAAAAAATAATATATAATTTCTTTTTATATATATACTTATAGCACTATAACGAAATATAATATGACACTTATAACGCAACAGATAAACCATAAATATTATGAATAATATACATAATTTTCTAGCACGACGAGCCCGTATTACACTACATACGGAGTATCATCATTACTCTCAAGATGAGATTGCATGAAAGATTACCCCATCTTTCGAGGGTATGTTCCAAGAAAAAGATTACGATAGTGCGATGAGAGCGTGGTATTATTAATCAGTCTATTTCATAACGATACGTGAGTCAGTAATCACTAAATGAATATGAAACTTTGTATTCCTTAGATCTATGTTTAAGCCCAAAATGATACTGAACGACCAACACAATATACGTAAATCATTAGTTCAATGGATTCTAAGGCGAATGGGTGGTGTAGGGGACTGCCAGGATGGTGGTTTGATATTAACTGATTTACTGCTTTAAAAACAGTAAACTTTACGCTTTACTGTGATAGTTTATTCAAAGAACATATTTTATGCTAAAATCAAGGAAAGAAATTTTGTTATTTTTATGTTATGCTTGGGTTCTAAAACTTTGTTTCATGGTATTCTCTGCAAAATTATCCTTCGTCGTGAATAGATGCGTAATTTAATTGATGATTTTTCCACAGCTAGGATGAGCGAGAAGTTACAGTTATGTCGAATTTTAGATATCACCTATGCTCAATAGACGATCCCAAATGACTGTTTCTTAAACTTTATGTGAGTACTTCTTTACGTAAGGAAATACTTAAACGCGGAAAGATATTTCAATAGAAGTTCTAAAAGATTGTTCTTGTTATACAATGTCCATAATTGCATATGGCTGATTTAACAATAACGGAAAAATATTTTATCGAAACTTTACACACACTCACCAGCGTAGTGACACCGAAGATGATTTCGCCTCGGACAGATACTAGATAGCGCGATATTGAAACATCATCCATGTTGAAATCTTCGTATAACGAAGAACAATCATTGCAAACTAGAATATCCAATTCCCTTTAGCAGAGAGCCATGTAATCAATTTCCTTTATTCTCCACGTCCCTGGGAGTAACTAGGCATCCTCGACCACGGTCTGTGTGCTCGAACAGTTTCTTTAAGGACAAATTGATATCTGAAGACGATAGCCACAACTGCACACACCACGATATAAGAGTAAACACCATAGAGTACTATATATCGGACGTATCCACCTGTCTATACTTCACCGATATCACTATACATGA
>JABUQX010107876.1:0-32921 GCA_015478945.1 Trachelipus rathkii
CCCCCAAAAAGGTGCTCGAGGAGAATTGAGCCTCTGCATTCCGGTCATCCACCACAACTTGTGCACAGTATATCACACTCGTTAATACAAGAGAAAGCTCATTGTTCATCTCATGAATAATTTGTGAGAATTGTTTGCGAAGACTCAAGATACACTAGCTCGTTGTGTGTTACCTTGTCTCCAACAGTGAAATATTCTTGCATTTGGTATTGTTTATGATATATAAGATATCTCATTCTTTCCAGCTACCTTTGCTCTGTGGAATTTCTAGTCGTCTCTAGTTTTCCTCTCTATAATCATGCTTCGCTCTCTGCCTCTAATTTTAAGTCTCACGCTTGCGCCCACCTGAGGGAATATGCGATTAGGCTAAGTAGGAACAGGGATGGGTTTTCTTAACATTTCTCATATTATTACTACAATGTTTTCTTTCTGTAATTTTACTATCTATTTTTAAGTCATTGTAAATTTTTTTTTTTTGAGCCTTATTTCCGCAGTGATCAATAATATTGCTGATTGCCAGTTTATGCTAATATCATTGTAAAAAAAAAAACATTTGTCAATTATATTTATATTAAATATATATTATATATATATTTATTGATTTATTAAGGTAATTTTAATACAGATATTACATACAGATGATTGATCAGATGATTCATGATTAGATGATATTAAGATATTTTACATATTATATTATATATATTTTAATTTCATATATATTATACATCTAGTATAATATAATATATAATATATTATAATATTTAAATATTTATATATATATATATATTATATTATCAGATAAAGTAAATTCAGTTACTTATCTTTAAAATAAGTTATTATTATTATTAATATTTAAATATTTTTTATTTTTGAAAATTAGAATTTCATTGACATATGTTACATCACATCTTTTTCTGCAAAACTAGGCAATACACTTTTATATCCTACTTATCGAAGTAGAAATAGTATTTGCCAATTTATTGGGAGGATTTTATATTTTAAATATTGCACTCGCTTCAGAAGAGGAGCTTTGTGGTAAAAAACTTCACCTTCAAAATGAAACAAAATTAAGAATAAGGTTTCTTTTCGTTGCCGCTGTCCACGTACGTGGTTTTTATAGCTAATTTATTAATTATAATTCTAATAAAGTAAGGTATATATATATATATAGCTAACACATCGAAAATGCCTCCGTGAATGATATTCATTAAACAGAAAAAGTAACTGTTATTAGTAGAAAAATAAATGATTTTTATTTCCTAGCGTTGATTATTAAACATCCGAAACCGTAGCAAAGGAGTAATAAAATAGTAATTGGAAACCTCAATTTTTTAAGCATTAGTTTCTATATTATAATTTTTTTTTAGATATGGAGAGCCCGTCCTCCTTGTGCTTCTCAATCTATTAATGACTAGCCTATAGTAATTATCATATATAATTAATATATATATTTAATATATATATATATATAATTATTATATATATAATAATATAATTAATATATATATATAAATTAATATATATAATATATATATAAATATAATTATATATTATATTAATATATATATATATATATATTAATTATTATATATATATTATATATATATATAATATTAATATATATATATAATAAATCTAAATCATGTACATATATATAATATTATTATATGATATTAATATATAACTAAGGTGTAATCTGGTATTATTATTTTCGATAATATTTATTTTATTTTACAACGCATATACCTTCCTTTATTTTTTGTTTCATGTACAATAAAACTTATCACTATGTTTTTAAAAAATCACGTATCATTTTGGAAGTCTCACGCGGTATAGTCTAAGTACCGAATTTCGATCAGAAATTGTCAGTAGTTGTTTGCTTATGAAATCGAGTGGTTGTGTAATAATCTTTTTGATATTATCTGTCATTATATAGGCTTATTTAGTATTACATGCATTGAATGATATTAATTATATATTAATTATTATATTAATATATATATTAAAATTATTATTATTATTATTCTAGTAACGATTGAATAACTCTATATATTATTTATTAATTATTTATTATTATTTAATTTATTAATTATTATTATTATTATATTTATATTATAATTATTTTGAGGCAAGGTTTATAACCATAGTATTTTTGCAAACTTAATGCTGTCCAATGATGATAATTTATTTCATTGCTTCTAAATATATTGTAAATATATATAGTTTTTACGTTCGACTCGAGCTTTAGATTTTCTGCTCACTTATGTTTGACACGCTCATAGTTGAAATATAAACAAGTTTCATCTATTATTACTTAAAATAATGTTTACTGTCTTTTATAATATATTATATTCATTCTATATCCTACTGAAAGTTATGTTCATTATTTGTTACATACTCATTTTTACCTTTTCCCTTTTATTCCTGTCTATTGGTTCCCCAAATTGCAACTTCGTAATGATCATGATACTGATTTTTGAGGAAATATTTATATATCTTATTATTATTATTATTATTATTATTATTTATTATTTTGTATTATTTAAATTATCTTGATTATATATATTATATTATTATATAATATTAATTTATTTATTTAATATTTAATATATAATTATTATTATTTTACAGAAATTTATTTTTATATTTGAAAAAGATAATAATGTCGGTGTAATTGCACAATTTTTATAAAATAGAATATTTTTAAGTATGGGGGTACTATAGGCATCAATTTGGTAAGGTCCCAACTTCCATCATATTTCGTACTATTACTACCTAAATAGTTTATTCATTGCTCAGATGTTTTTATATAATATTCGATAGAAGTTAGATTATACCTATCAGTGAAAGCGCAAACCTAGTCACTATTGCGGGAAGTGTTAGATATATTTTGGAGATAGTCCGAGTATACCTCATATACGTATGAGATCTTTTACTAATTCTGTAAAACTCAATACTAGTTGAAATTGTATTAGTAATTAGTTATTATGAAGTGAAATCTCTCAAAAATGATGCTCAAGGAAAACACAATAAGAAAATTAATTAAACTCACGATTGTCTTACTAAGTATAGACACTCAAGAATTTACAATAATACACTTAGTATATAGATTTATCTTTACGAGATATATTTGCATACACGCAGTAATGATACTTTAATGTTAATTAAAATAAGTTAGTAAAGAAGATATATATAAATAAAAATTTATTGATACTAAGGCGTAGCTATAGAGAGAGCACAGATGACTAATACCCGTGCATATCTTAGCTAGGATAATAGATAAAATAAAATAATCTCACATACAGGAAAAGAGGAGGTAGCAAGACTAACCGGAACTATAAGGTAAAATCATAATAAGAGGCCTTATGGAAAAGAATATATCAACTGAAAATTAAAAATTATTATAAAATCTTAGCATCAACTTTCTCCGGCATATGACTTTACATATTCCAATATACAAGAAATGACTTATATACTTCAATAGTTACCGTAATTCGATCTATGATTTAAAATAGTTCACACGGAGCAAAATGAACTAGATAACTTTATGACAGAGTGATAAATAATCTATGGTAGTAATTTGCATATAAACCGAGGTATAAAGTGATAACTGAGATTTTGTTACATTATACTATTATAATATATTATATTATATATACCACGATTTATTATAAGCAGCTTTAGATAGGTGCCACTTGAGTATAAGATATGAGAGATACTGATTTCGGGATACTTGGGAACTAGTGTGAGTAACTTATTATTTCAGGAGCGCTTGGACCTAATATATTATTCAGATGATTTTCCCTAAATATAATAAGTATATCGATATATAAATCCATATTAACGAATCCTGAAATATAGAAATAACTGAGAAAAGAATACATAAGTCATACGAAGATAATATAAAAATAAATATATTTTAAAAATAAATGTATATGAGTACTGATTAACTCATTATATAACTTTCACTGAGGGAAATGTGATAATATTGTATTACCAGCTTTGGACGTTCGAAGCACAGTTATAAAGAGATAAGATCAATTCTTATAATCAATAAAAGTATATTTTCATATTTGGTAAATAGATGATTGACAATCATTGAATATTATATGCCAATTGGGACAAAGTTCAATGCAGAACAAATAATAAATACAGGCTACATTGGGCTATCCTCATTAGAATGCATATATATATAAGTAAACTTATGAGAGGATAATATCTACTATAACTAGAAAGAAAACATAATAGTTGACTAGAGTAATAACCTCCCTTTTGTTATGTGGTCTTAACCTATACGGTCTCGAATACAGGTACGTATCATACTGTGATGCGTATGTGTATTGAACTATTATTATAGAATAGAATTTGACAGAGATTTACTATACTTTTTCTAGAGAGCTCACATTATTGCCGCCAATCACGTTATTTATGAACGTGTTTGAAATAGTTGATGAGTTTAGTAAGTCAAAATAGCAACATTATAGATTTATCACATATATATGATCTCAGATATTGCAGATTTTGTAATCTTTTAATAATGGAAAATATTAAGGCATAATATAAATTAGTATTGAACTCCCAACAAATAATTATATATACTCAGACTAGAGTAAAATAATTTGTAAGATAGCCTCAATTCAGTCACTTTCGTAAAGTTGTAAATACATATTGTATTAGAGTTTATATCTAATAATAGCATTATAACTAAAAGAAATATTATATAGATGTACTAAAGATGACTAATATTCATAAGAGAGTTAAAATTTAAGAGCTCATTTCATATCATTAATTCTAATTATATATGAGGGTAGGAAGAATGCTTAGAACGTCAGTAATGCTCGAGTTGAGTATAAATAATCATGAAGCTACCCTAGAGTTGCACATGCATCACCATGCCCGTTGGATAGGCAAAGAAGCATAAATTTTCTCACTCTTGAAGAATATTCATACTACTAAACTCATATCTAGTATTAATATATAAGAGCTATAACTATAGCAAATAGAAGAGAGGAAGCTAGTACACTGCAACAATGTACTGTGGCTTATTTATTGTGACATATCTTTTAATAACAATTTCGAAAAACTTTTATCAATGTTATGCTTCTGCCAGTAGCAACCTTTTATATCAAGTCATCTTTACTAAAAGATCTGAGTCATTCTACAAAAGTCTATTATTCGACCAACCAAAAACTATGTTTCGCCCACAAATCTAATTTCCAAGTGCTAAAAATTAAACATGAAAAGTTTTTATCCTCATATGACATTTAATGTGAGTTTTATATTAAACTGATACTAGTAAAAGCTGTCATGCCATAGTCTTATCGCTATTTGACGATGAAATTGACCAAGAAACAAATATGTAAATGGTAACAAATCTGCGTTAAAAGGAGAAATAGAACCTACGGTAAAAAACCTAGGTTCTATTTTTGAAGGGAGTGAATCCGGCTCGGCGACCTATGTTATCAATTTAATATATTTGTATGCCTATTATTTAATGTCAGATTACTACGATTCTACTTGTCATAATGTTACTTGTTCTATATAATTAAATGCCTACACACGAAAATTTTATATTATCTCTTATAGTGTATCCGTGGAATATTTCCCATAAGATAGAACTTTTATTTTATATTACGAGCTAACAAAAGTTCACGCTATAAAGAACTATTTGTTGCACGTGATACTAAATTAATGCAGCCCTTTTCATAGAGCAGGAATTGATTTCCTCAATCACTTGGTATGCTTAATGGGGCGATTTTTACGTCATTTTTTTCGGGAGAAGAATAAAATTTTAGTAGATTGTCTTTTTACTTTATGTTATGTGTTAAATGATTTCTGATCACCAGCTAATGAGTTACTGTCAAAGGTTGATGGCAGGGCTCGGGCGAGGAAACTCGTCCATGGTCTGATTAGCCTGCAGACGAGGAAGGCAAAAGGCATACTCAGATAGGTGGGTAGCGATCGATATGTCGTCACTAGGACATCTAGTGAATAGATCTCGTTATCCACGCTGGGGCAAAAAAGGGAAAATTTGAACGAAAAACTAGGCTAGGAGTAAGAACCTGACTCTCGATTTTAAGTGGAATTCAATACCTGCCACTATAATAACAGTTCGCTTATTTATTATAATAATTGTAATAGTCAACTAATGTAAATTAGTTAGTATATTTGTAGCCCTTTTAAGTGATATTAACGTCAATTTAGATTAGTTTTTATATTTTTTTCATATATATTTCTCACTCCTATTTATAAAACACGCTCAAATAAATGCATTAGGCACTGTTCTAAATCTTAATATTATATTCTAAATTTACAGAATACTATTTAGGGAGGTAGATACAATTCGCGCTAGAGGGTCTAAAAATAAGTGAGCTAGGGGCATGAGGAGATTATATGTGGATTGTTGGCTAACAATTGGGCCTCTTGCAGGGTGTCTTGAGAGCAAGAAACCATCGTATACGATACATCTAGAGGGTATGCGCTACTCAGATTTTGAAACAACCGTCATTTTTTTTCGACAATATACAAGGACACCCCTACCATTATCACGGTTATTATACGTAACTTACTCAGATAGTACCGTCAATACCTAAATTGAGGGGAATAAAATAAAATAAAATCTAAGTTAAAAACAGCTAAGTACCTTCGTGCATAAATAAAATATAAAAATCAGTAAATATACATATGATCCAAAAATGATCAGATATATTAATGTAACTTATTATATTATTATCTATAAACTCAAAATAGTTTTAATTATGAAAAGTCTATAGTATTTTTCTTGGTTATTATGCATGTATACACTTATTTCAATCACATAATATTATATATATATAATATAATTATAATAATATATATATAATTATAATTAATATTAATTAATAATTATAATTAATATATTTAAATATTATTATATATATATTAATTATATAGGGAATAGAGATTATTTCTCAATATTAAACATGCAAAAATTTCTTCATTCCTATTTCTACATTATGCTATACAATAAACTATACATATAGCTACAGGTGTAAAAGTAAGGATTCAATTTAGCCTTGGTAATAGCTTGAGTCTCACATAATTATTATGAGCTGAGGATAAAATGTTTTAATAAAAAAAAAAAAAAAAAAAATAAATATCTTCACAATAACGAATATTGGTACATCGAGAAGCAAGAAAGCTTTTTGAGATTCTCGTACACAAAAATTTATAGAATTAAGGAAATATTAAAAAAATAATTAAAAATTATAAATTGCTAATAATATTATTAGCTAAATATAGATTATAGTAATGAGCTATACTTTAGAGAATACCTTTTTATGTGAGTTACTCGTTTAAAATAATAGACTTTCTATTATAAATTTTTTTAGGCTTTATTTTTTTTTTATATCTAAATAGATAAATATACCCTTTTATTTCCCTGGGTGGTTATTAATATATATATAGTCACTATATAGCACCGATGGTATCAGAAGTCGTGAGGGTCATCTCTGAGGCCTTTACCGAGGGGACTTACGGGATAAGGACTATAATATTTACCCCCCTATCCGCGAGTAGGGAGTGCGTTCCGGATAAACCGAGGGGGCCTGGGGGGCTTAATGGGGTAGTTGCCTACATGGGTGTAGCGGCGCGCGTTCCCCGTGCACGAAGCTCCCCTATTCTTGGGGGGTTACAGTGGAAAACGTCCCGGCAAATTTAATGGTCGATTCACCGTGGAGAAGCCTCCTCAATATCATATAATTATATGCCAGTCTGGATTTAAATAATCCTTTTATAAGCTCAATATAGACTCAATTGCAATATATATATATATATATATTATTATATTAATATATATATATATATATATAATATATATATATATATATATATATATATATTATATATATATATAATAATATATATATTAATATATATATATTTCTAATATATATTAATAATATTAATTAATATTATTATATATATTATATTTATATTATAAATATATAATTAATATATATATATAATATATATATAATATATATATATATATATATTAAATATATATATATATATTAATATATTATAATATTATATATATTTATGACGATGTTAAAAAAAAATAGCAATAATATTTTATTTATAATTTAGTATTGTTAGTTATTTTATTACAATTTAGATCTCAACTATAAAAATTTTACATAGTATAGAGTTTCACATAATAATAATGTATTCCTTTTCGCTGTAGCTATTGTATAGTTTTTGGATATGATTTTTTTTTTTTTTTTTTTTTTTTTTTTTTATATCACCACATTTTTCCGTCAACTAAAATTTATATTGAGGAAACTAGCATTCCTAGACATAATATATGATATTTACCTTATATTTCCTCTGTATAAAGGCTATTATTTAGTAATGTATTTTTGAGAATATCTGATTGAAATAAAATATTATGCCTTGAGTTAATGAGAAATAGCTATTACTAGTTTATGCATGATGCTTACACGTAGGTAATACAGGAGGTTCGGTGTACAATAAAATATAAATATTTTCACAGGTAAGCCTAGCTGTTTGTCACATATAAATAAATATTATTTATTTATGGATACAGATAATAATAGATAATTTTTTTATTTTTTATTTTTATTTATAATAGTGGATTTGGACCTTTATATTATAACTATCATATTGACTTACTGTAATATCTAACCTCTAATTTTATTTTAACCTATCACAACTTAAGAACATAGAATAAAAAAATAGTTATCAATTTCTTAGCCTCATATATATAGAATATAACTATATTTAGTATCATATGAAGGCTTACCATGTGATAATTTTTTTTTGAGATTCGACCTCTCCGTTTCCGTATCCTCGGCCGTTAAGGCACTTCACAACTTCATTGAATTTAATCCGTATTGTGAGTATAGTAATTACTGAGAGTTGTTCATTTTATTTCAAATTTCTATTCACCATATCACTCAATGACATTTATTAGTCCTGCAGGTATCGAGCTTCTTATTACTACCGTTTACTTGACAAGATGCATACTAATATTCAGACTAAGGTACAAAGGAAATAATCAAATTTCAATAATTATTTATTAGTTAAAATTTTAAAAAGGTAAATAATTATTCTTTATATTCTTTTTATATATATATAATACTATAACCAATTACTACATAACTACTACTACTACTACTATAACTAATAAGACTGAGAGAGAAGCATACTACGCAGAAGAGAGAGAGACATGAGAGCAGAAAAGCAGTAGAAATAATGAGATAATGATATATAAATAATAAGTAAATAATGATAAATAGAAGTAAAGTAGAAGATAAAGTAAGAATTTTAATTAGATCTTATTGTTAGGATCAAATAATGTAAATGAATAAATGAAAGATAATAAAGAGTAAATGAGTAGAAAATATATAAATTAATAATATAATCATAACATATATAACATCTATAAATATTAAAATATGGTTTAATTATATTATAAATTATGGCTGTAGACATTGACAAATCTTGTGAAATAATATATAATAGGAAGTGAAGTAATACAATTCATACATAAATAAGTGAATTAAATATAATTAAAAATTAATAATGCACTTATTAAATGATATAATAATAAAACAAATCTAAATAGAGTAAAGTAAAATAAAATGAACAATAACAATAATAGATAATAAGTAAATATATAATAATAATATATAATACATATTACTCTAGAGTATAAATAAAAAAATAAATCACATAATAATAATAATAATAACAAATAAATGAATATCCTGATAAGAAGGTGATTACTCGAAAATAACCCCTTTGACTCCTTTCTTTTATGGCACCATCTGAGTATATTTTCAATAGCTTTGGGTATTTGCACTCCAAAAGTTTTGATGACATCTATCATATATTAATAAGCTCTTGAGTCAGTTCCGATAAGGAATGTTTAGTAATATTTGAGGAGATTAATGTTTTAGTTAGGAAATTCGTAGTAGACTGAACTTGAAGAAGGATTTTGTAGTAGACGGAAAGTCGTGATGTTTTTACACATTAAGAGAGATTTAACTTGAGGCCTAACACATCGCTTAAGTCGAAAATGATGCCAAGAGATCAAAATACACTATTTATACATTAAAGGAGGAGAGGGTTAAGGATGGTAATAGGAAAATGTTGTGATTTGATGCAGTGAAGAGAGAGACGAACAAATGAATATACATGACAGGTGGAGTCGGGATTATTTATGGAGGAATTAAATTTCTCTATACTACGATTAATTCGTGTTGGAAACGAATTGGAGAGAAAATGGTATGCATGGGGAGAAGAAGGACGTCATTGGATTCAGTAGTAGAGAATTTACACACGTGAAATGACTTGAGGAAAATCAGCTGATAAGGGACACTGGATGAGGTATTGATATATATTGCTTTTGAAGGCAGGAAAATTTGTAATTCGGCATGGCAGAGTAAAACAAAATAATGGATTGGTGGATAGATTTAATATTATAATCTATTCACGCAGAGTAGATGGTGAGAAATAGTTGGGGTAACGGGCTACGGAAAGAAGAGGGAGTACAAATTCCTGGAGAAATTCATCTGTATGGAAATTCTTCGGAGCAATGCTCTTTCATGATGAGGTGCTAGTTATAAAAATTAGTTCCGAATGATTGGAATACCATTATTTGGACTCCGGAAGGACACAAAATCTCTCATTGACTCATGGCGTATGAATCTTTATAAAGGTAAAAGGAATGATGTATGAGTAAAAATTGATGAAAACTATGATAGTATAGGTAGCATAATCTTATACCTAAAGGTCTTTTAAGAGTTTTGAGAATATTCTGTGTCAATATATAATGTGACATTAGCAAACCGAGCTTATTGTTTCAAACGGTTAATATAACTCTGCTAACTATGAATATATAAATAATTATGTATAATGTATTGCAAAAAATTTGTTTTTTGGATTAAGAATATGTAGTATAATTAGGAAAAGGCTTGTGATAATTTAACTTGATAAGTCTACTATATAGCTTTATCATAGACTATGCTCAAGAGGCCTTATTGATTTTCATATACCCAGTATGAGGAGGTTATGGTAATTAGTATGGAAGAGATATGGGAGTGACATAGTACTAATTTAATGATAAAGCTAATTTATAAAGTTATTATATACAGTTGTTATGATAGCATGGACAAGGGTCAGAATAAAGAATGGATTATTAACTTTGAAAGATTAGAGGATTTTAAACATAGGGTAAGGTGTTTATCTCCGTTGCTAAATTTTATTAAGCAATATATGGCGTATGGTTATTGGCTGAGTAAATATTTTCAAGTATGAATAATATATAGATTAATGTGAAGAAGAGGTATAAATAACAGTAAAAAACTTAAGTGACAAATGGTCTTATAATGTCAGGAACGATATTGCAGAATGGAGTATTATAAGGATTAGAAGAGGAAAATAGAGGACAAAAGAAGATGGATATTATGTTTAAATAGGCCAGTAAGAGAAATGAAAATTGAATCAGTTTTGTAATGACCAGTTAATCTACCATATAAATGTAGAGCGCAGCAATTATATATATATAGAATTTTAAATATTGGTATTATATGTGCAACAAAGTGGTGAAGTGCACAGATATTTTTAAATATCTAAGTAGTGTAGTTACAAATAATTTAAAGATAACGGAAAAAATATAAAATTTTGAAAAGTTACTAAGAGTTTTAGTTGATGTTTGGGGGTCCTGTATCCAATCATAAAGGAACAACATTTTTCCCTTGAGGTAATATAAAATAAGATTATTTATTTAATACAACTAGTTTGCTAGACTATAGCTCATGATTTGACAAATATGAGTAGAGGCAGAGTTAGGACAAGTGTGGAGCTAATGAGAATTGAGTAGGGATGTAAAGGACTAGATGGTCATAATATATGAGTATAATGAATATCACCTATTTGATGTAGCTCTATGATTGGGAAAGTATAATCAAGGAGTAAATAGGATCAAAAATGATAGTTAATTTAGAATGAAAATGAATAGGTTAGGTTAGGTATGTCACCTGAGTTTTGAACATAAAATCACTCTTATCTCATTATGAGTGATTTGTTGGATATATACCATTGTAGTGGATGGAGAGGAATAGGATTAGCAATAGGGGTCATGTAATGGGAAGTGAGATAACATCATGGAATGGAAGTAAGAATCTAAAGAGGAGACCAAAGATAATAAAAGATTAGGATATGGAATACCATAGTTGAGATTTCTCTAGGAGATATTAGTGACATTGCCAGTATACATCAAGAACTTCCTATTCAGGGAATCTAGTAAAATTTTATTATGATAAGAAAAAGATTGAGATAAGTAAGCATCAGTCATGGTTGCCCTGCCAAATAAGCGTATAATAGTTCTAATACTTCTGGGAGCTGAAGAATAATATATATATATATATATATAATATATATTATATTAATTTATATTAATTAATATATATATATCGACATAACAATTTATTTTAACAAACAGGTATTAGCCAAACTATCTGGCAGTATTCTATATTATCGTACGGTAATACATAATTTAATATCTTATTTTTTAAAAATAAAAAAGTTACCTATTCAGAATGAAATTTTAAAATAAAGAATAATTGAAAAATATAATAATAAAATTTGACATTAATAAAAAGAGTGAATGAAGTTCGTCAAAAGGACAGATTCATCTGACTTTAATTGAGGACAGATTTTAACTATTATAGGCAAATGAATTTGTTTCTCTCTTTTAAAGAAAACGACTTCTCGTTTTTCATTAAAATGACTGTATTTCATTTTAAAATAAAATAAAAATTTCATTCTTTGTTGGACTCCTTGGAACTTTATGTGCCCAATTGAAATATTAGTTTAAGGATACCCTAGGCCCTAGGGTAATTCGTAAAGATGTAAGATTTGCAAGTGGAGTGGCTTTGAGCTTGGGGTTTCCACTTCTCCCCTCCTTTTTCCCTTAAGTCATAACCTCCCTACTTCTAAATGTTTCACCAACCATGCAAGTATCGAATTTGAAAGTGGGAGTATCTGTATTTGAAAGAAGATATCTTGTTTTTCTTATTATTATTATTGTTGAAAGCAGATTTTATGACAGCGTGATCACAAATCTTAATTGAGGATTGGTTTGCTTGTATTTAAAGATCTAGAAAAGATTGACAATAAAATACTTCAGTGAAAGTAGATTATATTAAATTGTTTAAAGTTTTCACCAAGATACTAATATGTAAAATGTATTCACATCTGAAGATAATTTCGAAGGGATCGAAAGCGAAAAACTCTCGTCTTTGCTAGTGATAAAAGGAACGCTTTAAGAAAATACGTTTGAAACTTGGTATTCAAAGAAGTATTGAAAAATAACAAAAAATTTAAACAAAAAAAAATTTTGGGGAACAAAAATTCTGTGGAATCCTTACTTGTTCATGAAAAGCAAAAATGCCTAACATATCCGTAGAATAAGAAATTTTGCAGGTTTATATTAGCTACAGTGGTAAGTACTAGCTTCTTAATAAGGGCCCACCTCATTAGTAGTAAAGATTACTGCTAGCTAAGTTAACAAAATTATTTAAATATCTTAAGAGCGAAAGGATTTTGGCCTACCCAAGCCTCTTTAAAGAAAATAAGCGAAATAAAATCCATTGGAGTTAAAACTCTCTTAAATAACCAGTTCCTTGATCTAAAGTTTGAAATTATATGTCAAGGAAGAGGGGCGAGAAGGCATTTGACTGACCGTTGGTATAACACGTTTCGTCACTACTTCGTCACATAAATGGCTTCAATAAAAAAATGTTTCTTCAATCTCTTCAAATTTTTTTCGTTTCAAAATCCTTTTTTCGTTTCTAACTTTGACTTTTAATCCATTTTTTTTTTCGTTTTATGGAAGTTTTAATCTCGGTTTTTAATGTTTGTTTTTTTAGTTTTTTTTTTTTCACCTTGTAATTAAATAATTGAAATTAATGTCGAAATGATATTGTTAACATCAACGAATAACAAAGATTTTATAATCTAAAAATATGTTAATATCGACTTACTAGATCTTTTGTTTTTAAATACTTATAAAAAATATTGGAATATTTTTTATTTTTGCACTATTATTTCAATCCATCATATATATATTATATATATATATATATATATTATATATATATATATATATATATATATAGTATATATTATATATATATATATATATATATATATATATATATAATATGCTAATTGGTGTGGGTGTGGGTGTGGGTGTGGGTGTGGGTTGTGGGTTGTGTGGGTGTGGGTGTGGGGTGTGGGCTGTGGGTTGAATGGAAGAGAGATGAGTCGAGAATTTCTCATAACTTGTTCTTTTTGTTTTCTCAAGCTTAATTTTATGGTTTCTTATTGTAATTTTTTTTATTGTTTTGAGAGCCTTTGAACGTTTTGAATGAACCTTCTGATTTTGCAAGGCTGTCTTTTATAAAAAGAGTGAATGGAAAATTTGTCAACAGGACAAAAAAGGACAGGCTGATTCTAACGTATAATGGATGACAAAATTATCCTATATGCATGAATTGCCTTTCCAATACTTATCGTTACATATCGACTCTTTGATTATCTAAAAATTTGATTTTTCTTTCCCTTTTTTTTAATAAATAAAGATTAAAATTTTCATTCAATGCTGGGCTCGTCTTTTTTACTTTAAAGTGGACAGATTTAAATTTAAAAAATTGCGATTTTTTGTCTTTTATTCCTTGTTAATAAAAATTGAAAATTATTTACGACAATGGACTCTTGGCTCTTATGTCTTGTGAAAAATTTTACAAGATCTTAAGTATTTTTTTTTTTTTTTCTGGGAACAAAAAATTGGTTTAGCAGAAATTAGATCTCTAAAATGCCGATTCGGTAAAGCTGCTTATAATTAAAGATTCACCAAAAACAAGTGACTAAACAGTTAATCACATCTGAAGATAAAAAGTGGGTGGATGTCCAAACGGGTCTAAATGTGAAGAATCCCCTTTGAAGTTGGTGTCAATTCAGAAAAATTTATTAATGAGAAAATTAATACAACCAAGTATAAGCTGTAATCAACTGAAATGTTTATATCTCTAGCACCATGTGAGTAGTTTGATTGGTTTAACTCTGAACGGCACTCACGCCACCCGCTCCTTGTCCAACTACTTTGTTTCAAACGCTCTCCGCATCCTAAAATTTTGCAATTTTTCACTTATACCCTTTTGTTTGCTGGCAGCTACCCTCAATCGGGTCTTGTGAAATATCATCGGCAGGTCAACAACACAACGCTCATCATCCGGAAAAATTAAAAGTTTTGCAGACTCAGATTGAACAAGAAATACTTGTAGATGCCCACCTTCTTGTTTATGTCGCACGTTCGTGAATTGGTAAAAATTAATATTAAAAAATAAATTAAATGAGTAAATAGATAAATAAATAAATAAGGTATAATAAATAAATAAATAAAAAACAAAATGCAAGAGATTTTTTGTCCTACCAAAAGCTCTTTAAAAGAAAATCCAACACCTACAATCGTTGGCTTTTAAGACTCTTTCTCAAAAGAAAGAGTTCCTTGAGGATTTATAAGTTTTCCAATTACTAGTTCGGGATAGACGTTGGTGCACTCCTTTGTCATTTATACCCTGTCGTCACTCTAGTCGTCACGTCTGATGGTTTCTCAATTAACAAATGTTCTTTCAATTTCTCCTCAGAAATTTTTCGTTTTCAATCTTTTGTGCGCTCCTAAATCTCGACTTTATACCCATTTTTTCATTTTTTTAGGGATATTACTATCTTCGGTTTTAATTAGTTTGTTTTTTTTTTCGTCTTTTTTCTCCTTCACCTTGGCATTAAGTATGAGATTTAATTGCCCTTGAAGGTAGCGTTCTTTAGGAAATTAAACTTGTCTTCATGCCAATTTCTCTCTCTCTCGGTTTTATTACTATTTAAATGATCAAATTTAGATTTATTTACTTACAAAAAATTTTTTTAATATAATTTGACCTTGTCGCATTATTGCATATGTACAGTATGTTCAGATATTATGATAAATAGGCTAAGAAGACCCTATTGCATATGTACATATATATATATAAATATATATATATATATATAATAATATATATTATATAAGTAATATATATATTATATATATATATAATTATAGTATATATTATATATATATATATATATATTACTATATATATAATATAATATATATATATTATATATATAAATATAATATATAATATACTATAATTTATATATGTGTGTGTGTGTGTGTGTGTGTGTGGTGGTGTGTGGTGTGTGTGGATGAGGGTGGAGAGGGTGGGCGTGGTTGGGTAGGTGTAGGTGTGGGTGGTCTGAACTGGAGAGAGAATGGGAAAATTCGATATAACTTTTTTGTTTTTGTTTTTTAGCTAGCTTAATTTTCATTATTAGTGGTTGTATTGTTTTGAACTGTTTTTGCCAATGCCTTTGGAACGTTATATATAAGCTGTCTTTTATCAAGAGTGGAATGAAAGTTTCGTCAAAAGACAAATTCGATTTGACTTTTAATTGATGAACAAGGTATTTTAATTCCTCAATAGGCAAATGAATTTATTTTTCTCTTTAAAGAAAACGACTTCTCGTTTTTCATTAAAATGACTGTAGTTTATTTTGAAATAAAAATAAAATATTTTAATTCTAAAATTACTCTAGAACTTAATGTGCCTGATTGAAATATTAGTTAAAGATACCCTAGGCCCTAGGGTAATTCACAAAAGACGTACGATTTGCCAGTGAAGTCGCCTTGACCTGGAGTTTTCCACTTCGCCTCCTCGCCTTTTCCCTTAAGTCCATATCCTTCGACTACTTTCCAAATAGCTTCACCAACTAGACAAGTATTGGCTCTGAAAGTGGAAGTAATCTAAATTTGAAAGAAGGTATCCTTGGTTTGTTTTCCGCTTATGTTGGAAGCAAACTTTTGAGGCTTATAAAGTGATATCAAAATCTAATTCCAGAATGGTTTGCGTGTATATAAAGATCCAGAATTGTTTGACATATAAATAGTTCATGAAATTAGATTAGATTAAATTGTTTTTCTTAACTTCCTAAATTCTATTCCTAAATCTTCTAATTCTCAGGAAAATTTTGAAAGGGTCGAAATTGAAAACGCTACTGCCTAAGGCATGACAATAGTACAGGCCTTAAGAAAATAAGTTTAAACTTGGTAATTCAGAGAAGTATTTGGAGATAAACAAAAAAATTTTTTTTAAAAAACCTTTGGGAAACAAAAATGCTGTGAAATGCCTACATGTTCATAAAAAGCAAAAATGCCTAACACTTCGTAGAATAGAAAGTTCTGCAGATTTATATCAGCTACAGTGGATAAGTAACTATCTACTTATATATAGGACCGTAGCTCATTAAAGTAAAGTTTAAAAAAAAAAAAGATTACTACTAAGTTAACAAAATTAGTTAAATAACTTATGAAATGAAAGGATTTTGCACTACCCAAAAACTCTTAAAAAGAAAATAGGCGAAATAAAATCCTTTAAAACTTTCTTAAATAAAGCGGGATTCCTTGATCTAAAAGTTTGAAATTAATATCAAGGAAGGCAATTTACGACGCCGGTTGGTTTACAACGTTGTCCTAACTTCGTCAATAAATGGCTTCCCAAGTTAAAAATGTTCGCTTCAACTCCTCTTCAATTTCGGTTTCTTCGCCTTTGTCCAGTCCAGCAGTAAAATGACAGCAAAAACGACATTTTTTTTCTTTTTTATGGTGAATTATTGTCGACAGTCTTTAATTTTGTAACAATTTGTAGTTTCTTTCTACTTAAAACATTGCAGTTAAGTATGAGGATTAATTTACCTTGGAAGGCACGTTCTTTGGAAATAATTAAGCTTGTCTTGACACGCGTTTTTGGGGTTTTATTTACTACATTTAAGATCAAATTTAAAAATAAATAGTGTATAAAAATTATTATATATATACATATACTTTGCATTATTAATGAAATTAAATTTATAAAATACATACCTACAGGGTATAGGTCGTTTCAGTATGATTTCTAAATATAAAACTTGTATTTTTATATATATATATATAATATATATATATATAAATATAATTCTAAAATCAGAATCTGTATATATCTATATATATATATATATATATATTATATATATATATATAGCGATAAATATATCTAAAATCAGATATCTGTAGGGGATAAATTTAAAAAAAAAGATAAAAATTATATAATACATACTCCTCTATATAATATATATAAATATATATATATATATATTTATATCTATAATTATTATATATATATATATATATATATATTATATATATATATATATATTTTATAATATATATATATATATCTATAATATATATAAATTATATATATATACATATATAATATAATATATATATATATATATATCTAATATATATATATATTATATATCGAGTTTTAGCCATGGGTGTGTGTGTGTAGATGTGTGTGGGTGTGGGTTGAACCGGAAGAGAGAGAGTCGAGAATTTCTTCATAAAACTTGTTCCTTTTGTTTCTTCAGCTTATTTTATGGTTCTTTTGTACTTTTTTTGATTGTTTAGAGCCTTTGACGTTATGAATGAGTTTTCTGATTTTTGAAGGCTGTCTTTTATACACCAAGAAATGAATAAACTTTTGCCAAATTAGCAGGCTCATCTGACTTTAATTGAGGACAAGTTTACAATAAACTCTTATAGGCAAATGTATTTTGCTTTTGCTCTTTTATAAAACGACTTTTCGTTTGTCCTAAAATTTCTTTTTTTTCTTTTTTTAGAAATAAATAAAATTAAAATTCCATTCAAGTGCAGGCTCTCTTTATTAACGTTAAAAAGTGGGCAGTTAAATTTAAAAAGAAAGTTGCGATTTTTTTTTCTTGTTTTCCTTTTTACACTAACTGACTTTCACTTGGAATGGGTTCTTATATCTTAAATTTATTATTTATTATTTTTTTTTTTTTTTTTTTTTTTTTTGGCAACAAAAAATAATATTTTAACAAAAATTAGATCAAGCTATAATGCGATTCGGTATAGTGTTATAATTAAAGGATTCGCCAAGAAACAAGTAAATTTCAACCCCTCCTTGAATAGGGCTTAGCCCGTGAGTGGTGGTGGTAAAAAAACTGTAAAAAAAAAAAAAAAAAAAAAGAAAAAACAAAAAAAAAAAAAAAAAAAAAAAAAAAAAAAAAGTTAAATCCCATCCTTAGAATTTTCAAAGTGGGTGGATGTAGAAAAG
Organism: Trachelipus rathkii; assembly: GCA_015478945.1. Taxonomy (NCBI): domain Eukaryota; kingdom Metazoa; phylum Arthropoda; class Malacostraca; order Isopoda; family Trachelipodidae; genus Trachelipus; species Trachelipus rathkii. The sequence continues at coordinate 19,293 of JABUQX010107876.1, forward strand.
GGTCTAAATTTGAGAATCCCGTTTGAAAGTTGATGTCATTCAGAAAAATAGTAAAATAAAAAATAAAAAGCAGCAAAGAGAGAGCAGTGATTCACTGAATTATTTATATCTCTTTCATCCTGTGAGTAGTTTGATGCTTTACTCCTTGACCCTTTCCTTGTCCACCGACCCTACCCTAAACTTTTCAGGTGAGGCGATTTCCCCAACCTCAAACTTTTGATCTGAACACCGACCCCTCAGTACTCGTGAATATCACCCCGCAAGGTCAGAAAAACAAACGCTCATCATTCCCCCAGTAAATTAAAAGTCTGGCAAACTCAGGAACAAAAAAAACCTGGTAAGACCGAAACTTCTGTTTATGGCGCGTTCGTAGAATGGTCAGATTACTATTAAAAAATAATAAATAAATGAATAAAAGAAAGTTATATTAAATAAATAAATAAGGATTGAATAGGGGTACTTTTGCTCGTAAACGTAAAAACATCAAAATTCAAAAACTTAATAGAAATAAAGTTAATTTATATTCTCCTACAATACCAAAGTCCTTGATTAAAAAATTTTAAATTATATGTTCAAGATAACCGTTTACGACCGTTTGTTTACAACGTTTCGTCACTACTCGTTCGTCGCTTAAATGACTTCCCAGTTAAAAGTATCCCTCCATTTCTCATTCAGAAATTTTCGGTTCAAGCTTTTCGTTCTAAACTTTGGTTTTTATTCCACATTTTTCATCAGTTTGGGGAAGGTTTTAATCTTTGTTTTAGTGTTTGTTTTTTTCTCGTTTTTTTTCTTCACTTGCAATTAAGTACGAAGATTCAATTGCCTTTGAAGGACTGTTCCTTTGGAAATAATTAAGCTTGCCTTCACACATTTTTTGATTTTACTTACTCTATTTTAAGAATCAAATTTAGATTTTAATACTTACGCAAAAAAAAAAATTAAACATGTTTTATTCTTGCAGTTAATTATTGCATATTATATATATAGTATTATATATATATATATATATATATATAAAATATTTATATATATATATATATTTATATATTATATATATATATATATAAATATATATATATAATATATATAATATTATATGGGTGTGGATGAGGGTGGGTGGTGTGGATGTAAGGTAGTGGATATGGGTGATGTTAACACTGGAGAGAGAATCGAAAATTTGCTAATAATAACTTGTCCTTTTAAACTTAATTTATTTTATTGTTTCTTATTGTATGAATTTTTGATTTTTTTCTGAATCCCTTTGACGTTTTTGAATGAGTTTCTGATTTTTGCAAAGGGTTGTCTTTTATGAAAAAGAGTGACTGGAAAGTTCGTCAAAAGGACAGACTCATCTGACTTTAATTGAGGACAGGTATTTTAACTCCATAGGCATGAATTTTGCTTCCCTCTTTTAAAGAAACGATTTCTCGTTTTTCATTAAAATGATTTCTTTTTAAATAAAATAAAAATTCATTCTTTGTTGGACTTCCTGGATGTTTATGTCCTTATTGAATATTAGTTGAAGGGTACCCTAGCCCTAGGTATTCTCAAAAGTGTACGATTTTGGCAAGTGGAAACGTCGCCTTTGAGCTCAGGGGTTTCCCTTTGCCCCTCCCTTTTCCCCTTTACGTCATACTTCCCTACTTTCCAATGCTTCACCAAACGCAGGCAATGTAATTGAATCTGAAAGGAGCGTAATCTAACCATTTAAAAAGAAGATATTTTTGATTGTTTTTTTTAATTATTACTGTTTGAAGCAAATTTTTAATTCAAGGTGATTGACTCAATCTTAATTGAGGATGTGGTTTGCCTTGCAATTAGAGATTCCAGAATAGTTTTGACAACATAAAAAATAGTTTCTATGAAATTAGATTAGATAGATTGTTTAAAATTTTTTACCAAGATACTAAGTAGTAAAATGTAACTCACATTCTGAGATAATTTTTTAAAGAGGGTCGAAAAACGAAAAAAGCTCGTCTTTGCTAGTGCCAAAGGAACGCTTTAAAAAAAGTACGTTTGAAAACTTGGTGTTGCAGAGAAGTATTGAGAAATATACAAATTTTAAAAAAACTTGGTGGGGAACAAATTTCTGTGAACATCCCATCGCCTACTTTGCCTCATCGAAAATAAAAAGCAAAAATTACTAGGCATTTCCCGTAGAATAATATACGTTCTGCAGACCTCATATCAGCTACAGGGTAAGTAGTAAGTACCGACTATTTATAAGCACCCAAAACCTGTCTCTTAGTTAGAAAGATTACTACTAAAGTTAACAAAATTACAGGTTAATTATAACACTTAAAATGAAAAGGAAGTAGTAGGAGGCAATTCCGGACACCAAATGGAACATGGCCCTCGCAGAATCCTAGGATTTTGGGACGCTTGACTCTTTTTGTACCTTTTTTTTGGCGGCTTGACTCTTTTTGGGCCTTTACCTTTTGACCTTGACCTTTTTTACCTTGACCTTTTTGGGCAACCCGAAATTTTTTGCCCACCCTAATTTTTGGCTAACCCTAATTTTTTGGGCCCCCTAATTTTTTTTCGGCAACCCTAATTTTGCAACCCTTCGAAGAAGGGTTGCCCCAAACGGTTGCGTCAGCAACTGTTGTTACGTATTGCCCCCTATTTTACGCACCCCCTTAATTTTTTCGACCATGGGTCAAATTTTTTGCCGCAGGTTAATTTTTTGATCTTCATTTTAGGGGCTTAACCCTAAATTTTTTTGATGTCGTTACCCTTTTTTTTTTATGTCTTTCCCCCTTTTGCTCCAAAGCTTGACAGATACCATGGGTCAATTTTGACGCACGGTAATTTCCTTTGGTCTTCCATGGGTCCATTTTGACCCACAGGTATATTTTTTTTGTCCTTCCTTTAGGGGTTTAGCCCTTTTTGATGTCTTTAACCTCTTGTTTGACCCAATGATATTTCGGCCTTAACCTTGCCAGATACCATGGGTCATTTTTTGACCACTCCAATTTTTTTTTTTTGCCACACTCGGTGGCCCACCCGTCACATGAATTTCGTTCACTAACTTGAACGCATGTAATGGATCTATCCTAACTTTGAACACGCTACACACACACACACACATACACACACACACACACTCACACACAACACAACACGACACACACACCAATCACACACACATCAAACACACACAACACACACACAACCCACATTCATCTGTATGACACTTATACAACACTATGACAACTTACATTAAACCGCATTGATACACTTATACTCAACACCCACACACAGATACACTTAGCAACACTTACACTCACACAACTCGAATAATATTTTGATGCCTCAAACTTTGTTGGCCTCAAACTTGATGCCTCAACTTTGATGCCCCCAGCATAAATGCCTCAGCATTGATGCCTCAACATGTTTGAAGGTTCATCTTGAATGGACTCATCTTTGATGAAGTCATCTTTCATACCACCTATATTGATGATTCATCTTTTTGATGAAATCACCTTTGATGGCTCATCTCTACCTCCCGCATCATAGAACAGAGTTAATATTAATGTCTACCCCTAGATCATAAGCTACCCAACAGGGCTCAGCGTGAGCCCTCCGCGCAAAGACAGCCAATCCGCACGCCGCAGGTGCGACCTCGCCGCGCCCACACCCACACTTGGGTAGTGAACGCAAACGTTCCCGAGTCCGAGTCCGCGACCGCAGGCGCAATATTTTCCCATATTTTCCGCGTACCCAGCGCCGCGTGCGCCCGCAGGCGCAATATTCCAGCTGCGCGAAAAAAATATGATATTCAATATGTAAGTAAAGAGGAACTATTCAAAGAATTTTCTTTCCAAATATACTATGAGTCATTCATTTTTACTACAATTGTTCGAATCGAAATTTTTTAAAAAACATATACTTTACATACCTTAAAGCAGTAAATCAGTAAATCAATAGAGGTGTTATTACCTAACACCTAGGGGATTAGTATGCTTTTGTTTTTACGCTTTACTGCTTTAACTTTCTGCTTTACTGCTTAACATTTCTGCTTGTTTAACTACTGCTTTAAATTTCTGCTTTACCTGCTTTGAACTTTCTGCCTTACTGCTTAAAACTTTCTGCTTTACCTGCTTACTAACTTTCTGCTTTACGTGTTTTTGCTCATATATTATTAAACATTATGTTTTCTTTTATATTTTTTATTTTTTGTTTTAATCTTTTTTTATTTTTATTTCTATTTTTATTATGTTTTAAACTTTTTTAATTAAGTGTAGAAATCAATATAAACATTTTTATTTTATATAAACACTTTATTTTAATAATATTACAATTTTATTAAAACCATGTACTTTAATATTGCTTTACAGCTTTAATTAATCTCATTATTCATTTTTCACTTAACGATTAATTTTTGAGACACCCTATTTTTGAGAACCCTAAATTTTTTCGACCAACCCCTTTGGTCTTCCATGGGTCAATTTTGGCCACCCTAATTTCGAGACCAAGCCCTTTGGTCTTCTCCATGGGTCAATTTTGGGCCCACCCTAATTTTCGAACAACCCTTTGGTCTCCCATGGGTCAATTTTGGCCGCCCCATAATTTTGGGCCACCCTTTAAGGGGCTTAGGCCCCTATTTTTTTTGATATTTTCGGTCACATCTACACGCGCACGCGCACACACACACTACAACACACACAACATACACACAGGCAATCACCACACAGACACACCCCAACACACACACACACAATCACACACAACACACACATACAACAAACACAGTCGTTTACTTACACTATGTCAACTTATACACACCATACACATGACATCTTATACACACATTCACTATGCCCACTTATACACACATTCACTAATGAAAACACTTATAGACACTTACTATTTTTACCCCATAGACACCCCAATCAACCGTAAAGGAGTATCTAGTGGATGTTCTATTAGTGTCTATGAGTATTCTAATGAGTGCCAGGTGAGTGCCAGGTGAGTGCAAAGTGAGTGCCAATGAGTGCCAATGAGTGCCAATGAGTGCCAAGTGAAGTGCCCAATGAAGTGGCCTAAGTGAGTGGCCACATAGTGCCAGTGGTTGGCCACATAGTGCCAAACTGAGTGCCACTGTTTTTTCAAGCCTTTTTCTAGTCCTGCGCCCTGAAGCCGCATAGCCCCTAATATGGGTGGTTACCCCTAGGTTATATAGGTATGAGGATTCCGATTGGTGTATATTACAAGTTGCTAAGATGCTCCTACTATGAGTTAGTCTTTTTCTACAACTTATAGCCTATATATATATCACTTATAAGACACATAGCACTACGGACACTTATACACACATTTCACTATGACACTTAATACAACTAGGAACACTTATAAGCACTTAGCACTCGTTCCATAGAGCACTTACACTTCACTCACACTCCACTTGATATTTTGATGCCTGCAACTTTGATGGCCGTCAAGCTTTGAATGCCTCAGGCAATTAATGCTCAGCCATTGATGCCTCCACTTGAAGGTTTCCATCTTTGAATGACTCATCTTTGATGACGTCACCTTTGATACCATCTATATTGATTGATTATTCTTTGATGAAATCATCTTGATGGCTCATCTCTACCCCACATCATAGAAAGAGTTAATATTAATGTCTTTCCCCCTAGTTCTTAAGCTAACCACCAGGGCTCAGCATGAGCCCTCCGCGCAAAGGCAGCCAACCTCGCACCCGCAGGTGCGACCAACCACCGCGTTCCCGCCGCAGCGTTTCCAGCGTTCCGGCGCCGCGTGCGCACCGCAGGCGCATATATTCCGCGCGTTCCCGCCGCCGCGTTGCGCCGGCAGGGCGCAATATTTCCCGCGCGAATGGGGAAAAAATTTTATATATTACTAATAAAAGTCATTCATTTTTATTTCAAACTTAAACATTTCCAAGAAATTTCTTTTCAAAATATACTATGATCATTCATTTTTATATCATACTTAAACATTTTAATTAAAAACATTTTCGCGAACGTAAAACTGAAACTCATTACAGACCTATTATTTAACACATATATTTATTAAACATTATTTTTTTGCTTAATACTTTTTTTACTTAATACTTTTTTAATTTAATAAAATTTTTTAAAATTTGTATGTAAGAAGAAAAAATGCAGAGTGTCTGATATATAATCAGTTTATTTTACTCTACAATTGTAAGAAATATTTATTAAAAAGCATAAACTTTACATACCTTAAAAGCAGTAATCAGTAAAATCAATTAGAGGTGTTACCTAACAAACAAAAGGGATTAGTATGCTTTGGTTTTACTGTTTTACTGCTTTAACTCATGTTTAACTGCTTTAACTCATATGTTTTAAAACTGCTTTAACCACTCAGCATATTTATTATTAACCATACAATACCTTAAAGGCAGCAAATCGAGTAATTCAATAGAAGGTGTTTACCTACAACCTAAGGGACTAGTAATGCTTTTTTGTTTTTACTGCTTTACTGCTTTAACTTTCTGCTTTACGCTGCTTTAAACTCACATACATTACAAATACCTTAAAGCAAGTAAATCAGTAAATCAATAGAGGTGTGACCTAACACCAAGGGGGGGATAGTATGCCCTTTTGTTTTTAATGTTTTAACTGCTTTAACTCATTTTTAACCGCTTTAAAAAACGTCATATGTTTTTACTGCTTTTAACTCATATATTTAATTAACATTTACATACCCTAAAAGCAGTAATCAGTAAATCAATAGAGGTGTGACCTAACACCAAGGGGGGATTATTATGCTTTTGTTGTTTTACTCCTTTACTGCTTTAACTTTCTGCTTAACTGCTTTAAACTTTCTGCTTTTTTACTGCTTAAACTTTCTGCTTTACTGTTTTAACTTTCTGCTTTACTGCTTTATACTTTACTGCTTTACATCTTTTTAACTTTCGGCTTTACTGTTTTAACTCATATATTTAATTAAACATTATGTTTTTTTTTTTGTTTTAATACTTTTATTTATTTATTATTATTTTTATTTATTTTTTATTATTATTTTTTTTATTATTTTTAATTATTTTATTTTATTTTTATTTAATTATAACTTAGTGTTATTTCCTTCATGCCTATTGTTATTATTATTTAGAACACAAATACACACCCACACACACACCCACACATATACACACACACATGCACACACACCAGGTTCATTAAAACACATACACACATCCTAATGACAAAAAATCAACACTTACATTTACACTACACTTATACACAATTCACTATGACACTTACATTTACCCATAGACACCTTACATTTACAACTTACCTTATATCACACATTCACTATGAACACTTAACATTTACCCCATAGACCACTTTTACATTTACATACTGTACAACACACACACACACAAGATTTACTACACTCACACACAGATTTAATTACACTCACACACATTTTTACTTACACTCACACAGATTTACATTACACTCACACACAAGATTTACTTAACCACACACAGAATTTACTTACACAACAGACTTAAACTTACACAGAACAGATTTTAAACTTACACCCACACACACACATACACACAAACACAACACACACACAAACACACAACACACAACACAACACAACACAACACATAAAAATAAATATTTTATTAAACATTTTGTTTTAATTAAACACGTGCATTATATTACTCATTAAAATATAACTAAAATTAATTTCAAAGTTTCTAAAAACTTCTATAATAAATCAATCAATTATCTCTTTGAACAAAGAATTTTATTATTATCTGTTAATACTTTTTGTTTATAAATTTTTATAACTATCAAGTTTTAAATAACTTTTTACTAAATTTTATGATTTTATAAAAACATATATATTTACGTACCTTAAAATCTTTTAGCCATGTAATAAGTATAAAAAGAACAAATAAGTTCTTCTCTGCTAAACATAACATGTATTTTCTTAAAATCATTTAAAGTTCTTATTTTCAAAAAATAACAATTATTCAACATAAAACTTAATTATTCGCTCAGATGTAACTAAAATATTTCAAAGTTTTTTAAATAATTCGAATATTTTTTCTCTTATTCTTATTTTATTTTATCTATGTACATTTGACAATCCATCACGAGAAAAACAACAACTCCGCACTCCTTACAGATACGAACTGACCTCTCTCTGTAAAATGGTTTGAAATAACTACTTTAGCCCTAAATTTAGGAATAATCCTTTTTTGTATCCCGGGGCGATTAAGACCTAATTCCAGGTCAAAAAATAGTTATTTCAACACTTTTACAGAGAGAGGTCAGTTTTGTATCTGTAGGAGTGCGGGTTGTTGTGTTTCTCGTGATGGATTTCAATGTACAATAGATAATAATAATAATAATAAAGAAAATTAGAATTTTTAAAACTTAAATATTTTTTTAGTTACATCGGCGAAAATAATATAAATGTAAGTGAATAATTGCTATTTTTAAATAAGAACTTAGAAAGATTTTTATAAAATACATGTTATGTTAGCAGATAAAAGAACTTATTTTGTTCTTTTATACTTATTACATGGCTAAAGATTTTAAGGTACGTAAATATAATGTTTTTAATAAAAATTTCATTAAAATTTTTAGTAAGAGTTATTTTATAAAACTTGATAGTTGTAAAATTTATAAACAAAAAAGTATTAACCAGTTAATAATAATTCTTTGTTCAAGATAATGATTGGATTTATTATAGAAGTTTTTAAGAAACTTTGAAATAATTTTAGTTATATTGAATGAGTAATATAAATGCGACGTGTTTAATTAAAACATAAAATGTTTAATACATTTATACGTTATATGTGTAAGTGAGTTTGTGCGTGTGTTGTGTGTGTGTGTGTGTGTGTGTGTGTGGGTGTGTGTGTGGGTGTAAGTAAATCTGGTGTGTAAGTAAAATCTGTGTGTGTAAGTAAATCTGTGTGTGTAAGTAAATCTGTGTGGTGAGTGTAAGTAAATTCTGTGTGAGTGTAAGTAATTCTGTGTGTGTAAGTAAATCTTGGTGTGTGAGTGTAAGTTATCTGTGTGTGTGAGTGTAAGTGTAATGTAAGTGTCTATGGTGTAAATGTAAGTGCAATAGTGAATGTGTGTATAAGTGTAAGTGTAAATGTAAGTGTCTATGGGTACATGTAAGTGTCACGTGAATGTGTGTATAAGTGGCAATAGTGAATGTGTGTATAAGTGTGTGTGTGTGTGTGTGTGGTGTGTGTGTGTGTGTATGTGTGTGTGTGTGTGTGTGTGTATGTGGTGTTGCTAAATAATAATTAACAATAGGCAGGAATTTGTAAATACACTAAGTATATAATAAAATTAAATAAAAAATAATGCAAAGATAAAAATATAATAAAAATATAATGTTTCTGAATAATAAAATAAATAAAAAGTATAAACAAAATAAAAAAACTAATGTTAATAAATATATGGAGTTAAAACAGTAAAGGCGAAAGTTAAAGCAGTAAAAGCAGAAAGTTAGAAGCAGTAAAGCAGAAGTTTAAACAGTAAAGCAGTTAAAGTTAAGCAGTATAATAGCAGAAAGTTTAAGCAGTAAAGCAGAAAGTTAAAGCAGTAGGCAGTAAAACAAAAGCATACTGAATCCCCCCTTAGGTGTTTAGGTTTCACACCTCTTACTGTCTACTATTTTCTACTTTTGAGTTCTTTAGTCTGTTAATAAACATGTGATTCAAAGCGTAAAACATATAGTTAAAGCAGTAAAACATGAGTTTAAAGCAGTAAACAGTAAAACAAAAGCATACTAATCCCCTTGTTGTTAGGTAACACTGTGGTTTGATTTAACTGATTTACTGCTATTAAGGTATGTAATGTATGTGAGTTAAGCAGTAAAGCAGAAAGTTAAGCAGTAAAGAGAAACAAAGCAATACTAGTTCCTTAGTGTTTAGGTAACACTCTTTGATTTCTGATTTGCTGCTTTAAGGTATGTAATGTTAATATATGTGAGTAAAGCAGTAAAACATATTAGTTAAAGCAGTAAAACATGAAAGTAAAAAAAGCAGTAAAAACAGTAAAACAAAAGCATACTAATCCTTTGTTGCTAGGTAACACCTTTCTATTGATTTACTGTTTAACTGCTTTAAGGTATGTAAAGTTTATGTTTTAATAAATTATTCGTTATAATTGTAGTAAAATAAACTGATTATATATCAGACACTCTCTATAATAGTTTCATAGAAATTTTAAAAATTAATAATTCAAAGTATTAAGTAAGAGGATACGTAAAGAAATGATAATAATGATTATATGTGTTTAATAATAGGTCTGTATGAGTTACAGTTTTAGGGTTCGCTGAAAATGTTTTTTAAATTAAAATGTTTTAAGTATGATATAAAAATGAATGACTCATAGTATATTTGAAATAGAAATTCCTTGAAATGTTTAAGTATGAAATAAAATGAATGACTTATAGTAAATATATTTTTTCATTCGCGCGGGGAATATTGCGCCTGCGGGCGCACGCGGCGGGCGGGAACCCGGAAATATTGCGCCTGCGGGGGCGCACGCGGCGCCGGGAACGCTGGAACGCTGCGGCGGGAACGGTTTGGTCACACCTGCGGGGCGGGTTTGGCTGGCCTTTGCGGGGGGGGGGAAAAAAAGGCCTTTTTTTTTTTTCCAAAAAAAAAAAATGGCCCTGAAAAAAAAAAAAAAAAGCTCCCCCCCCCTGGGGCTGGGGGTTAGCTTATGAACTAGGGGAAGACATTAATATTACCGTTCTTTAATGTGGGGTAGAGATGAGCCATCAAAGATGATTTCATCAAGATGAATCATCAATATTGGTATCTAAGATGACGTCATCAAAGATGAAGTCATCAAGATGAACCTTCAAAGTGGAGGCATCAATGCTGAGGCATTAATGCTGGGCATCAAAGTTGAGGCATCAAAGTGAGGCGATCAAAATATCAAGTGTGTGAGTGTAAGTGTAAGTGTCCCCCCCCCCCCCCCTTTTTTAAATGGGAAAAAAAAAAAACGAGTGTAAGTGCTTATAAGTGTCCTAGTGTGTTTATAAGTGTCATAGTGAATGTGTGGTATAAGTTGGTCGTAGTGTATGTGTATTAAGTTGATCATAGGGTGTATAAGTGTTAGAAAAGACTAACTCATAGTAAAGCATTCCTAGCAACTTGTGATATACACCAATCGAATCCTCAGACCTTATAACCTATGGGGTAGACACCCATATTAGGGCTATTCTAAGCTCAGGGGAGGCTGAAAAGGCTTGAAAAAAGTGCACTCAGTTGGCACTATGTGGCACTCACTTGGCCTATGTGGCACTACTTTGGACATGTGGCACTCAATTGGCAGCTAATGTTGGCACTCCACTTGGCACCATTGGCACTCACTTCGCCTCATTGGCACCATTGGCACTCATTGGCCTTCACTTGGCACTCACCTGGCACTCATAGAATACTCTTAGAACACTAATAGAACATCACTCGATACTCCTTACGGTGATTGGGGTGTCTATGGGTAAATGAATGTGTGTAAAGTGTCATAGTGAATGTGTGTGGTATAAGTGCATAGTGAATGTGTGTATAAGTGTCATAGTGTATGTGTGTATAAGTGACATAGTGTAAGTAAATCTGTGTGTGTGTGTGTGTGTGTGTGTGTGTGTGCGTGTGTGAGCGAGTATGATGTGTGTGTGTGTGGTGTGGCGCTGTGCGCGTGTAGAAATGTGACGAATATCAAAAAATAGGGCTTAAGCCCTAAAGGGTGGCCAAAAATTAGGTGGCCAAAATTGACTCCCATGGAAGACAAGGGTTGGTCGAAATTAGGCGTGGGGTTTGCCAAAATTGACGGTCCATGGAAGACCATAAGGGTTGGTCGAAATTAGGGTGGGCCAAAATTGACCCATGGAAGACCAAAGGGTTGGTCGAAAAATTAGGGTTCTCAAAAATAGGGTTCTCAAAAATTAGGGTTCTCAAAAAATAGGGTTCTCAAAAAATAAGGGTTCTCAAAAAATTAGGGTTCTCCAAAAAATTAGGGTTCTCAAAAAATAGGGTTCTCAAAAAAATTTGGGTTCTCAAAAAATTAGGGTGGGGTACGTACAACGGTTGCTTACGCAACCGTTTGGCGCAACCCTTCTTCGAAGGGTTGCCAAAAATTAGGGTTGCCGAAAAAATTTAGGGGTTGCCAAAAAATTTAGGGTTGCCAAAAATTTGTCTCAAAAAATTTGGGTTTCAAAAAATTTGGGTTCTCAAAAAAATTTGGGTTCTCAAAAAATTTTGGGTTCTCAAAAAATTTGGGTTCTCAAAAAATTTGGGTTCTCAAAAAAATTTGGGTTCTCTAAAAAAATTTGGGTTCCCCAAAAAGGTCAAGCCCAAAATTTGGGCTCAAAAATTCAGGTTGCCAAAAAGGTCAAGGCCCAAAAAGGTCGGGTCAGAAAAAAGGTCCAAAAAAGGGTCGTATAAATCGCGTTGGTCAAGGTCCTAGGATTTCTGCGAGGGTCCCGGTCATTTCGTTGGGGGGGGGGGCGAAAATCCAGTGCCATAACTAACTAAAGGATTTTGCCTACTCACTCTTGAAAGAAAATAGGCGAAATAAAATCCATTTGGAGTTAAAACTCTCTAAATAACGAGTTCTTGATCAAAGTTTGAAAAAAATTTAAAAATTAATTTTAAATGTTTTACCTTTTGTATAGGTGAGTAAAATATCAGCAGTATTTTATTTATCGTCGCTTAAAATGGCTTTCCAATTTAAAACATGTTCTTTGTTTTCACTTAAAAATTTTCGTTTCTTTTCTTTTCCTTTCGGTCCGGCGAAAATATTTGATCTATTTTTTTTCATTTTTTTTTAGAGGGATGATTTAAAGGTCCATTAAGTGTTTTTTTTTCTTCACTTGCAATTAAGTATGAGATTTAATTTACTTTTGGAAGGAGCGTTCTTTGGGAAAAATTTAACCTTTTTTGATGACTCTCTCTCATCTTTAAACTTCTCCATTTAACCACAAGTTGGTTTAAATACTTAAAGATAAAAACTTTTTAGTATACTTTTAAATTTGGCATTGTTATTTGCATAATATATATATATATTATTATATATATATTATAGTTATTATATCTACACAGTTTTTAAAATTATATTAAATTTAAATAAAGTTCATATTTTTTAATATATATAGATACGATATATATATATATATATATATATAGACGTATATATATATATATATACTATATATATATATATATATATATATATATATACATGTGTGTATGTGTGCTTGTGGTGAGTTGGTGTGTTGGTTATGGGTGTAGATATGGAGAGTGGGTTTTGGGTGTGGGTCCATGAGTGGTGTGGCGTGGCTGATTTCCTGAAGAGAGAATAGGTTTAATAATTTCACAAAGTTTATTATTTTGATTTCGCAGCTTAGTTTTTAATGGTTTCTTATTGGCTTTTCGTTATTTGAGTAGACTGTCTTGATAGGTTTTGAAGAATCTCAGTTTTTGTAGGTCCCAGCCTTTGTTTTTTTTTGTTTTTGTTTTTTTTTTTTTTTTTTTATCGAGTTAAATTATCTTTATCTTTGGAGGTTTTGTAGATCTGACTTTGCTCACGTCTTTTAAAAAAAAAACGAGTGTTGTTTGTCTTCTTTTTTTAAAAATGACTTGAAACT